>JAUTBV010001909.1:0-22999 GCA_032361325.1 Lepetodrilus fucensis | reverse complement strand
ATTTTCAGTGTTGGTGTTTTGGTTTCTACGTCACAAATCTAATTAGCATATACCCACATGCCTCTGTGAACTTGTCAAATTTAGACCTGGTCACTATTGTCTGTATCGGAAGTCGGTGTCCATCTATTAGAATATCTATATATTACATGCATCTTGCACGTTTAACTTGTATACAAATATACAAAACAAAATAAATATTAGAACATAAAATAGTATACATTGCAGAGAAGTGGTCGATAGCTTACAATAAATGATTACAAACGCATGTTTGATAGAATGCCATAGTTATTATGCAAATTAACAACTGCTTATTATTACTATAGAAACTTACCTAAATGCTTTCAGATACAGAGTATAGTGACCCGTTCGAAATCTTACAAGTTCACAGAGGCATGTGGGTATATGTTAATTAGATTTGTGACGTAGAAACCAAAACACGAACACTGAACATTATATAGTGGAAATGTTAAAAACACTGCTAAAGCACCATTTCCCATGCTGGAGATATACATACCCATGGGGTTTGGGTCCGTTTTCACGAAAACGTAAAGCAAACTCCTGTATAATTTATTAATTGAAAAAAAACCCAGGGGCTCTATTTAAAATAATCCTACTATAGTGTATTATTATATACATTATGCTTGAAAACTCCGACAAAATATGTGTTCAAATAATACATTGAAATAAAAGTGAACTAACGTGAAATGTTGACAATATACATTGTGTACGCCTAGTTTGATAGCATTTGAATAACATTAGCTTTGGTACGGCATCTAATGGATATTCCAAGATATTACAATGTAACTCATGATATGAAGGTTTATTAGCATAGCACATTTTATGTACTAGTATTAGTATATGAACTTTAAATTTAAATCACATATTTTAAATGAATTTTTGTCAAATTTTAAAGATATGTTGCTTGCTACTATGCTAACATTCTATAGAATAAGCCTATTACTATTAATTACTATTTAGTAATCTTTAGTAATTTGCGGCACGGAAAAACATACTTATCCAGTATGATAAACTGTTTTTCTGTAAGTGATTAATATAAAAACATCAGAACTAGTTATAATGTTTCAAGTTACGGCATGACATCATTCTGCTGTGATTTGAACGAAGTAATGCGTATTAATGCCACATATTCGTTTCCATAACGTACATTCACTTGAAATATATATTTCCGTGTCAAGACACCATGCCACCATGCCACCTAGGTTTGCCTAAACACGATCTGAAATATTTATACGGACTGTTGCAAATACAGTATGTACTTTTTAACCGAATTGAATGTGCTATTATATGTGCCAAAACTTGCTTTTTAATCTTGCAAAGGCTGTTGTACAAATAATATAATATGTTGTACATTTTAGATATATAGCTTATTTATGATGTACATTATTTATGTTTAATGTGTCAGAATTTGACACCGTTTCTCATAATTCTTAATGAATGGCTTGTCTATACTATGATGTTTTTGAAATCGCACTTATTGTAATGATGTATATACAAGGTGAGACGTTAATAAACAATCTGTCTGTCTGTCTGCATCGCGAGATCATGATTGGGATAAGATTCTAAAATGTCTTTAACGCAATCACATATTCATCAACATTTATATATTTATATAACATAATATCGAAGTAAAAATGACGAATTGCATTTTTATATATTATAATGTATGAACAGCGTGGTAAAGAAAATAATTTGATTAGGTCTTACTTCTACTTCTTCTGCAATACATGACACTCTCAGCTTGGACACTAATTTAAGGTAATAAATCATATACTAGTATTATTATATATCGATACCAAAAAAAATATATACTTGTTCATAGTCGAATGGAATTAATAAAATAAGAATGATTAACGTGAATATTAGTTATTATTTCCATGCTTATTTATCTTCTATGAAAATTGTATTACTAATTTAAATGGGTATCTTGATAATATTAATAAACCTTATTGGAACCTTTAGGTAGTCTTTGCAAACGATGACTATTTTTATCTAGTGTTTCATTTGGTAACTATGGCATCGAATAGCCATCCCCTCTTCTGTAGGATGTGAATACTTTCTTACCCGCATTTGCCTAATGCTCAAACAAAAGTTCTAGATAGATCACCGCCCAATGGGCCGGTCAGAATTGTGACAATTTATCCCCTCAAAGATCGATACACGACCAGTGCTTGGTTCCGGAAAGTTAAATCTTTGGGGCAAAAACTTTCTTCATCAAACGTTAAACGTTGAATAGCGAATTCCCCGTTTCTTCAACTAGGGAAGGGTCAACATTTTTACTGCGCATGTTTACAGTCAAATACTGCTAATGGCGCGTGCTCAACACTCAGGCTTATGTAAATGGAAAAAATACTGGCGTAGTAATCCCAACCATCGATATAGTCCCTGATGAGTTGCAAGCCAATTTCCCGGCCTAATCACTAGACATTCATTTTCCCCGGTCGCGCGTGCTACGTTATCTTACAGAGGATTACAAGGGATCCCAGCCGACAAATATAATGACAAGGCAACGGAAGCGAACGCTTGCCATCAGTTCTGTATGCATACGTTGGTATTGGAACCTCACGAGTTCTTTTTGGGGCTCGAGTTGGCTTATAGTCGTTTTGGAAGGGATAAGGAAATGCTATCCAAGTGAGATCCGACTATAATTATAATTGAAATTAATGATATCAGAAACTGTTAATCGCAGCCAACTGTCTTAAAGGGGTATTTCTTCAAATCTCTTAAAAGGTAGATAAGAAATTTTGGGCTTTCCTGTATTAGGAAATGGATTGCGTTAAAGACGACTGTAAGAGAATCTAGTCCAAACAATTGTTTTAAGTCAGACCGGCTACCCAGTGATAACACAGTTCTCGTCGAGTGTCTACAGGCTCTCACTGAGACCATCGTAATCTGGGAAGACATACTTCAAACGATCTCGCCCCCTCAACGGGAAATGGCGAGAACTCTGTCTTTTGTTGTTGTTACTGGGCTTAGGCTAATTCAGCAAGTCGGAAAATTGTTGTTTTGGCTTCAACTTCATAGAAATATATTCGTTAAAATTTATATATTCCAAAGCTAAAAGAACATTACACGTGGTGTGAATTATTGACTGAAGATGACGCAGTTTCACGGCGCTTTTTAGTGATAATACAACGCGAAAGCTATTTTTCACTAATAGTAGATATTTCCTGTAGTGAATATTTTATTATATATCATAACATAATGACATTAGTATATTGAAGTTTGACATAATTATTTTTCTCTGAACTATGAACATTAATGCCATATTTCTAGTGATTAATTTCCATCCACTATTGTTTTCCTGATAAGACGGATGTCAATGAATATTCAAGTGATTTTATAGGTTTCAAATAAGGCTTCCTGCGTGTGAGCTTTCTTGAATAAGAACACTTACCAATGCTGTTTGTTTATCACGCGGCAAGACCATCCATGATAAAGATGCTTCTGTACAATGCAAGTTGCACGCAGCCTACCTTAATATTCTAAGGGTTGCATCTCATTTTGCCTACAGCCCATCTTGCCTACAGGCCATCGTGCCTACAATCTAAATGTAATTACGAGTAGGAATGAAAGTGCACCCCTACAGTATAATAGGACTGCCTGAGGTTTGTGAGTAAACAAATTAGCCAGATAGAGTCTACCCTTGTTAGTTGTATTATGCATTTTTATTGAATTATTGTGAGGTTTGTGAGTAAACAAATTAGGCAGAGTTTTGTAAGTAAATGAATTAGGCAGAGTCTACCCTGGCTTGTTTGTGGTATAAAATGCGCTAAAATGTGGGAACATAATATACAAAATTATTTGTAAGACAGTATGAAAACACTAAGGGAATTTAAACAGTGTAGCATATGTTGTAGATATTAGGGTTCTTATTTTTAGTTTTGACTTGAAGATAATGAAGTTGTTGGATAATGAAAGAACATTGTATGTATGTTGCTTCGTCAATGTCACTTGCATTATCTAAGGATATACACTTTTGAAGTAGTTACAGGAATATTACGGCTAATGACATATCCTCAAAGTAGCGGTTTTATCAAATTGGTATTACAACAGGAAATGATCATTCTATTGCTTTCTTGTAAATGTGTAGAACATATACACAAGGCTCCGTGTTACGGGTATCGTTTCCCGTCACCAGATATGTCCAGGAGTATATACTACATACTAGCTCTGGAGCGAAATGGTCAGGATTCGAGACATATTAAAGTAGTCCGAGCGTTAGAGCTAGTAGAGGAGCTTTTTTGTATGATCAAAGCAGATTGTCACAAATATTCTCTTGGCACGCGGCGTGTCGGCTACCGTATCGATACCTTACGTTGCAAAATGCATATCCCAAATAATTGCTCCAGAAATAAAGGAAATTATAAGATTTTTGACACCACGCCAGTCAATTCCATATTCGACAGAAGTTAGAGTATTTCCTATCTGGGGCTGCGTTTGGCTCGGCATGCAAGCTCGCAGTCTATGTCTGCTCTGTTTGCCTGTGTTTGTCATGTTTGCCTGAGGCTTGCCAAGGTATAGGAGGTATGTCAGATAGAAACACACCACTCGAAGATTACAAGTTTTTCGCTTTGTAGCTCGCGACTAAAGTTCCTTTAAGTTGTCTTCAGTTATGTCCTTCATGTGGGAGCTCTTTGGTCGGCGAGCTTGTTCAAATTTGAGCAGCCCTGAACGATTTACCGAAGCCCAAACTGGCTGGTTGCAAGTATCTGCCTCTTGTAGGTTTGTCAACTGCCGGCCGCTGACGGATGACTACAACCAAACTGAGAGCTTGCACAAGAAATATTTGGATGGTGTGTGTATGGAGGATAGAAGTCGGTGTGTTTTGCCACATTAGCAGAGGTGTCTCAAATAGCCGTCCAGGATTCGGCTGATAAAATGGATTTAATCTCTTGCGGTCAGACATTGGAACCTGGAACTTCTGCCGCAGAGTCATGTTTCCTCTTCGCCGATACTTACCTATTTACCTCTGTAATTTTTCCCTCTTAATAGAAGCTTATGAGCTTCTCGTTGGAAGGAGCTTGCAGTGTCGCCGCGTTTACAGAAGACTAACTAGGAATTTTTGTGAGTCCATGCAGATTTTCCAATTAAGTTAGCGGCTAGAGAGACAGCTCGATGTTGACTTAGGAAGAAGAAAAATGGTGTAGATCCACCGACTACGGTCTTCGTGTTACCTAATGAAACTAGAGTAAAGCGATCAGCACAGTTCTGTGTTTGAACCCGGGTTAGATGCGTGATATCAATCGCAAATCTGTTCGAATTATAGCCTTTGCTGTGGCTAAAGTAAATACGAGGTCAGGCGGCTTCTTAATCGGGTGGAGTTAAACACGTTTGTACTCAAGTTAAGCGATGAATTAATAGCATATTCCAAAGAAGTAACCCATAGAGTTGTAACATAATCATATGGGACTTTACAGACAAAACTATAGTTATTAAGGGTTCCATTGACTATTGTACATTACGAAATGTATTGCCATTATTTTAAATGTGTCAAAGAATAAGTGTTGCAATGAGCAAAGAATAAGTGTTGCAATCAGCAAAGAATAAGTGTTGCAATCAGTACTAAGTTCTAAGATCGAAAACGTGTTACAGCAAATGCATAATTTAAGTAACAATGTACAACGCGCAATGTATCAATGGAATTGGAATCATGTTTAACGAATGTTTCAGCATAACTAATTAATATTCATTCAAAAATAATACCTGCTAGTACTGTGCCATTTCTCTCAGCCGTTCAGGTGAATTATTACAGTTTGTATTACAATAATAACGAATAATAAACGACAAACAAAAAATACAAAATACAATAGTTTATGTCAACATGAACGCACCTCTTCGATCGATTGTTCTTGCTCAGTTTAAGAAAGAAATGAAAACGCATCTAGGTTTGAAAAAAAAATATCATTCTCATTTACGTCGGTCCGAGTTATAACCATTTGTATCGATCAATAAACAAGCCTGGTCCTTGCTGTCCAAGCAAATTTAAAAATCAATAATACGAGGAAACCATATTTATCCAATTTCCTCATTGATATATCATATCTCAGAGATATATGACACCAATGTGGGGTTCCCATGACGGTTTTGTTTAGAGAGGAGTATTTGACATTCCCGTTGTACGGTCGGAGACATCAAAGACCGTCCCAGGTATTCTGAAATTGACAACCTGTCCCTCACATTACTCGGCCCATGCTCCCGTCTTTGTTGTCAAAATTCAAACGTCCATATTGGCCAACTTTCAAAATTCTTGACCACTGCTACATCGTATACATAAATGTCATTGCATGGTATTTCCTGTATACAGCTGAAGACATTGACACAGGTATTGATAAGGAATGGACCGTCGTGCTCATTCAGTAGTATTGTAAACTAATTTATGCTTCAAAGAAACCAATCGACATCCTGAATACCTGGGCATAATTTACTTAATTACTAAATGACGGAAGATGTAGATTTAAGCGAAGCTTATGTAATACGTCCAGCAAAATCATGAAGAAACGTTAGAAAACTGTAAATTAAATCATATCAAAGGGTAGCGTTATTGTCTTTCTGAAAAATGGTTCCGTCACAGCCAGACCAAATTACAATAACGGCGAAACGTAAGGTGTATTCATTATTCAATAGCGAGTATAAATTAATGTACACGTATACATACACATATATTCAAATATACATGTGTTTGTGTGGAGAAATATAACGACAGATACAGACACAATGCATAAACATAGACATTCCTGTTCATTTTGTCTCCATTGAAGCTTACATCTAGACATACTATTGTGAAATGCATCTATAACATTACGTACTCATCTGTATTGTCTAGACAATGGTTACTTAATTTCACTTTAAGAATAGATCAGCAATGTTTATAGGACGAATCCCAATGCATATATGCGGATTCAAGTATTCATATCACTGTAGATGCCGTATAGTATTGTTATGTACAACTTCATCAATTCTTACATAATGTAATACATAATGTATTCAAGAAACGACTATGTCTGGATAATGCTAAAACAACGTGCAGCTTAAGATAATGTTTCAGGTTGACCACTATGCTCTGATATACGACTAAAATAAATTCTTACATATGTAATAAATAGTGTATTCAAGAAACGACTATGTCTGGATAATGCTAAAACAACAGGTAGCTTAAGGTAATGTTTCAGGTTGACAACTTTGCTCTGATATACAACTAAAATAAATTCTTACATATGTAAGAAATAGTGTATTCAAGAAACGATTGTGTCTGGATAATGCTAAAACAATGACCAGCTTAAGGTAATGTTTCATGTTAAGCACTATGCACAGGCATACGACTAAAACAGTAGAATCATTATAAGGACACCGTGTTCTTATGTCCATGGGGACAATACTATCATTTATGTTTTGAAAGACATGCCAACCCTACTACGAAGTTAGGAAGTTCTTGAACCCAAACGTCTTTGTTCTCTGGTACTGTTATATTCCATACTTGTAAGTCTTGGCGGCGGTGCCAAAGGTTAAGGAGTAGCTCATTCATGGTATTTTGATCCACGTGTCCACGTCTTTAAGCTTTGAAAACTGACCCAACCGGACAATGCTTCAACCGCATTCCTAACTGTTTCTTTCATACCTTTTGGGCTCCACTTGCACAGAACCCAGGTGTAAAGACCATCTCGGAAGCTTGGACCTCATCCGGATTTAAGGATAACGGTATTTGGTGGACAAGGGAATTGGCTGGATTTACTAAACTATTTCTGGCTTTCCAATTTGTTGTGAATCCCAAACTATTTCCCGTTAAGATTTTGTGTTTTGGTGTTCCAAAGTATACCCCTTTTGTCAAATTTTTATGTTGAAGGTTTTACATTCTAGATTCGGTTTCTGTTTTCAGTGGGAACGGGAGGTGATTGACGCGTTGACTAAGCAGCTGGTGATTGGCAGTGTATATGGAAGAGCTCTGTAGGTAAACCGCAACTCAACACCTCGGAAATACCTAGAGCAACTATGAACATAAGCAGCTGGTGATTGGCAGTGTATATGCAAGAGATCTGTAGGTAAACCGCAACCCAACACATCGGAAATACTTAGAGTATCTACGAACATGGTTATTGTGTCAGGTTATTTAATACGAACCATTACATACCATGTACCATCACCAGACGAATCTGCCTTGGGATAGTATGATTCAGAATTATCGTATATTTAAATCAACAATGGCTTATGGGAATTTACGTATCGGCTATTAGAAGAGTGCACAGCTAAAAAAAATAGTCTACCATTGCGGATGTGTGTCATTTATTTGATATATAATGCTCTTGGAATTATTGGTATGCAGATACTTACATACAATGATACACAGCGAACAATAATAATTACGACACGAAAATACTTTAAAGAAATGGAACCCCCTTCCAGTGCAAAATTCAGAGCTGCAGTGATATTAATAATACATAATAAGATACATATCACATATAAACTAATTACAACACCTTACAATTGAAGCATTGGTTCCAATAAATGGCGAGGCTAACTAAGCTTTGTTTGTTAAAATGTTCATTAAGCTATGTTTAACATTTGACATATAATAATGGAGGTGGAAATAAAAAGCACATACTAATGCTCGTATGTAATTAATTACATGCACATTGTCCACTAATAGCAAACGTTCAACTACTTATACGTTATACACAGTGTACAACACTACTACTACTAATAATAATAAGACTGGTGGTATGCTCAAAGCGTAGGCATAAACAAATATGTTTCTAAATTACGTAATTTAGAAACATATTTGTTTATGCCTACGCTTTGATTTCTGCAATGGGGTTAATAGTATGCATGCACATACAAAAATAACTAGACATGAAATGTGATACTTCTATATATACTAGTATAACAAATATGATACTAATGATGTATGATTGCAGAGTATACGTACGCGTAGTCCTTGATATTCTGCATACCATTTGTCATAACACGTTTAGAACGAGGTTCAAGCATATGGAATGTCTGTGATACTGGATACGTAGCAAACTGATAATTCTTTGAATCACAAACTCAATGAGAAAAACAAATGCTATCCAACTGTGCAACTGAGACCCATTTCCTCTCCGGAACATTAATAGCCCTCTTTTCGACGTCTTTAGGAGCAAGTCTCAGACATTCCAAGGTTAATGGATGCCACTGTTATTGTGAAAAAGAGCATTGCCTTTGAATGGGTCTAATCACGATGTTGACCATTGTATTAGGAAATGGGATGACCACCTCTATATTAGGCTTAATTGTAAAGTCTGAGGCAAGAACGGTATCCTGTTGTGGGCTACTACTAAATCTTACACCGGGAGAAAGAATTGAATTGAATTGGAAATTCTTAGCTGAACATCACACATTGAGAAGGTGAACTTGTCAAAAGATTAAGTGACGAATGGAATTTAGCCGGAAGATTAATTCTGCTACCAGAGGGCGTTCTGCGACAATTTCCGGTTCCGCTCCGGGGAACGCCACTAATATTTGATTAAAAGAACCTTGTTGAATATAAAGCACGCATCTAGCCCATGTGTGGCAGAGGTTCTCGATGCGTCGTTTTATGAATTGCTTCCTACCAAGACTGAAAATGAAATTTCTAATCAGAAAATATGCTATTTTCAGAAGGATTCATTATGAGAGAATAGATGTCCAGTGAAGAAGTCCCCGACAGAGTTAATTGCCCTTGGTGGCCCGGAGAAAACTACCGAGGATGGTTCACCCTTGATTCCAATTGACCTATGGAAACTCAGTAGTGCAGATGCTGTGATCACGATAACACCAACTACCGTTGTCTGGCTCTAGATAACTGGGTTCATGTTATAACCCCGAAGCGACACATTTGACAAATTCCGTCAATTATGTATGCGTATATTATCTTAGAGTTTGTCATGACTAAATTACATGAATTATGCTATTTTTAGTTGGAATGATAACTACTGTGGTTTACGAAAAATTTAGTATACAATGTGAATTCGATGGAATGAATTTAGCCCAATTTCGCTAAGTCCATAGTCTCGTAAGGTGGTTTTATTAATCTTATGGACCTTCTTAGATAAATTAAACTACGTAGCTTGGGAGGAAATCGGTTATAATTTCTAAATTAATACTTAAATACGATCAATTTATGCATGTAAATACAGTTTAGGTCAGATAATATAACAGTATATGCTTACATTAATTGCTAAAGTATATACTTAAAAGACACTTTACCATTTAATATAGTACAAACATTAATTACACACAATATCACTGCCATCATATGTTTCGGATATTAAAATTACTGTAAAGGCTGTTAAATTATCACCACTAATGAGAATATATGTACTAATAACCTCTAAAATAAATGGCCATGGGATATGGAACACATGATTCCCTTGGACCGTCAGTATCAGCCGGTACTCGCAGGTTTACTGCAACATTCATGCTTCGGATATTGCGGGTTTCTTCCTGCACTAAACTGACACAGTAATATAAGTTAAATACGTTTGAAAGGGGCTCTAAAACATATGTGTTATTAAACATTAAACTAAAATATATTCCGATTCTTACACCGCATTACACAATGATATTCATCTACTGATGAGCACGATATGCGAAACATATTCGGGCCAGTATATGGGAGACTCTCTGTGGATTAATGAAGTCAGAGACAAACCTAGGTGGCATGGTGGCATGGTGTCATGACACGGAAATATATAAATGTTTACAATCATAATACTGTATATAAACAAAATGCTACCGTCTCAAATATGGAAAAGCATTGCGGAAACGGAAGTGATGCAGTCATTGTCAATTCTGGATGTGCGTATATTGCATCATCTAGGATGGTTACCAGTTACCATGGAACCAATGTGGCAATGCAACGAGCACATTAATATTGGAATACCTTAGGGCATTCATGTCTACTGCCGTACATGCACCGCATTTCCTGTGGAATTTAAATCGGTTAATTTTAATTGGAGTTTGTGTTTCACTCCGGGAACGAGTTACTCATTACCATAGGTTATCTCCTACAAATCTTCTTCTTCAAAGCCGAGTTTAGAACTGTCAACTTCTCCAAGAAAAACCGTCATGCAAGGGGGGCCAGCTTGGTTGTAACATGACAGTCGCCTCTCAAAGTTCGGTTAAAGGGAGAAACGCATTTAGATGCAAATGAGCTATTGTGATTCCTCTCGCCGTAATCTGTCGGGCCTGGTAGAACTGGAAAGGTTCGAAGGTTGCCTGGTCCGTCAATAGATCATTAAACAGTTGGAAGGGTAGAATAGGCTACAAAGTTTATTTCAATTTGCACCGACACACAAGCTAATGAAGCATCTGACAGTGATGCTATCCCAGAAGACGCTACGCTGGGAGACATATTGCGCTTAACGTGTAGTCGAAACAACTTCTTGTCGTAGCTGACACAAATGTGCCATATATCATAATTAATACCAAACTGGCGAACGCCACTTTCCCCAGGGAGCCCTCATACCGGGCATTTTCGCTCCGAAACTCTCTCGTGAATCGGCATTAAGATATCACTGCGCAGATTTATTGTGGCGCTATTTCACAACGACGATTTCCATAGTCGTTTAAAGGGAAAAGTTTAACTGATGTCTTGACTTCCCTGGACTCTCTCAACGAGGGATGGTTTTGAGGTTAAACAACTTTTACGCGTGATGGTTCTCCGGACTGATTGCCCGCTGGAATTAGATACGCAACACAATTAACTTTTACATGTCGATGTTCTCAAGCGTTAACAGGAACGGAAGGTACACGTTATCCTCCACATGGAATGTCACAGCAATAACTGAACACGACCACTTGATTGGACTGATTCCTGATGTGCCTTCTAGACACGACTATGAATGCATATTGTTAATATCAATATTATTCTAGTATTAGTTTTAATATGTATGCAACTTATTATATATTAGCGCCTTGAGCACGCTGTCAAAAGTGTAGAATAAAGCGCCTTAAAAGTAGCCAATACTATTAATTGCTGTTAGTAGTAGTAGTAGTAGTAATAGTAGTAGTAGTAGTAGTAGTAGTAGTAGTAGGTAGTAGTAAATCCGTATAGTACTTTTATCCATGCATAAACATGCTTATATACGCGAAAAAGAAGCAGGATATTATAAAGAGAACTAAAAACAAAGTTACAAAGACGTCATAGTAGATTCAAGAAATATTTGAAAAGTAAGCTTGACGAAAATTAAATGTTCTTGAGTTTGGATTTCGAGCCTTTCTATTTTCTGCGGATTCTCTTTCTCAAGCCACGATGCTAAATGTATATGTTACACGAATGCCAATAAAATACCATAACCCGTTGGTCATACATATATAACGCATATATTCATTAGATTAATCACTAAATGTTTATATATCTAATACATGTGATATACACATAGCTAATGCCTTAGAAGTGGAAAACAAATTCCGCTGGTGTAGAGACAATTTACGTAACTGATGCCTAGTACATGACTTGTATTCATTTTGAGAAATTCTGTATAGTATAATTCTACATTCAGATTCTGTCAAACCAACAGACTTTTAAAAGGAATAATCTGAAGAAGAAGAAGAAACGAAATGTACGTATGAGTCATATATGAAATTCACTTTTAACATCATACCGAAACCCATAGTGTTTATCAGTGAACACAAGCTTTCCAAAGGCATGAACTGTTGTTTATCCGAGGAGTAACGAGGTCGTCTGAATGCATAGTCGGTTCAGATCGGATTTCCTCGGAAAGCAATTGCTTATTTTATGGAAGCTTTGATTTGAACTCATTGCTCAGCCTCGACACGTAAGAAGTCTTATGGGTTTCCATTCTACTGCCAGAGATGTTTCAGATCATCGGAGGAACTCCTATTTGAAGTCAATGTCGACGGCACTGTCCACGTGACCAAACTCCGGTAATGAAGGAACACCGACAAACCAACCACAAGTTCTTAAATGTTCTTCCAGAAGCTATGACTACCCTACACAGTTTATTACATACCAGTAGTAACCTATTAGCTATGGCATAGTAGAACATATTCAGGGGCTAGGTTTTTCTTTTTTCTTTATTTTTTTAATCTTTTTCTGAAGATGTACATGTATTATACAAGAACCGAATCTTTATTTCTACGAGCACTCAAAGATCTGCGTATGTGATACAACAAGAAAACGTAATGTTGCGGTCCTATGTAACAACGGTCTTATATGTAACAATCGATTTTTAGGGTGCACTATATGTAACATAATCGGTCCTATAATGTAGAACGCAATTTTCACCTAAAATCAGTTTTCATACAGGGTAAATGACCACCTTATAATATACAACAACATGTGCTATGTGGCTTTTGGGGATAATTCGAGACTTATTTAAAACAATTTATTTTTAAGTAGACTTTGTAGTACAGTTATTATGCTAAATGAATGCCTCATATTCTGGAAACTCGCCAAACATAGTACTGGCAACTGATTCTACAAACGTCAGCTTTCTTGATCACCATATATTATGAGAGATGACGTCATGAATATGCTCCAGCGACGAGTTTCACCAACTTTGGCCATCGTGTTTACAAATCTCATACGACGATACAGCCATGGTAGCTTATGATACTTCATGTAGTTTTATATTATTCTTCGTATTTGAATACTATATAAAGCTGTGTTTAGTTATGTTCCAATTCTATCTGTATACGCATCATTAATTAAATGAACCCGATTGTGTCCATGGTGTTATTTAAATTTAATTGAAAGCAATTGCCTATAATATTATCTTGGGTCTATAACAAATAAGCTGGATAGTCGAATATTAATGATATCCCGATGTATCATATCCGTTTGTTTAACTCTCCATCTAATTAACACAAGCAAAATATCAAATGTCTTAAACAATTAATCCGATTGAATTTAAAGTACAATAACAGCGAATTTTCAACAGAATTTCTGCGAATTATTTGGACACACAATAGAGTATTCGACTGGCTTTGTTTTCATGTAAGGTCGATTCGGTATCTATTTCAAAGCGTGTATCATGTCCAATAGATCCCAGGACGACCCGTAAAAGCAATAGGAATGGAGATTAGCGGGGACCAGAGGGCAGAGTGATTGCTCACGTTCCTCACTCAGCTCACGTACGGGGAGCATGGGGACACGACGGTAATCGTAAGGCCCATCTGTACACCGTTATACTCTCTCTATCACTGGAAACCAACCCTCGCCCCCGCCGGGTCTCCATACAATGTATCCTTCTTTACCCCAATTCTCTATCACTGGAAACAAATCCTTGCCCCCGCCGGGTCTCCATACAATGTATCCTTCTTTACCCTAATTCTCTATCACTGGAAACAAACCCTTGCCCCCGCCGGGTCTCCATACAATGTATCCTTCTTTACCCCAATTCTCTATCACTGGAAACAAACCCTTGCCCCCGCCGGGTCTCCAATGTATCCTTCTTTACCCAAATTCTCTATCACTGGAAACAAACCCTTGCCCCCGCCGGGTCTCCATACAATGTATCCTTCTTTAACCCAACTCTCCGGAAGTTCCGTGTTAAGGGAACGAGCGTTAAAGTACAAGTTTGAATAAGTACGATTTCCGATAAAACAATTTAGGTAGTTATAGTATATAATGTTACGTCAAGTTTGTATACTCTTTCTTAAAAAGGGGATGTTGTATTTGGAGTATGCGTACCGTTTATATCCGTCAATTCGTATTTACGGGATACTATTCTGAAGTAACATACATGTTAATATCAGTACGTCAATTATGACAAATGAGTGCTTTAAAATGTTATTTAATAATTGCTGGTTTCAACCAATATGCTAATACAAAGGTGTGTGATTTACTGTAAATATATACACCATAGCCGAAACGTATAGCATAAGACTGTGTAATTTTAATGAAGATATATTTCATATCGTTTGATCATTGTTAAATGGGTTACGGTTACATAACATTATTGACGCACATAAACAGCGTTATTTTGACGTATTTTCCCTTAGATATTTTATAACGCGTGCTGATATTTTCCCTTAGATATTTTATAACGCGTGCTGATATTTTCTCCGTGTTCATGCCATCGACAACTTCAAAGGGGAAAAACATGAATTTAGTATGCCTTTGTTAAATTCTAAATACTTTTATTGAAAGTGATACATCTGATGCAAAATAAACTCCTTTGCAATGTATGCTATTGCTATTGGGAATATTGCAACAGGGAGAAATATTATGCCGTGTTGTTATCCTCCCTTCCACCCTCCCCATTATACATCCTCCTCCCATCCACACGATTCCACATAGCAAACACATCATGGTATCTTATTATCAAACTGTGACTTCTATGATATTCGTCAATCCGTGTAATCATTATTGTGAGCGACTCCGCGCAAACACAGCATACAAGGTGTCGGGGGGTCTTGCGTATTATAAAACAATATTGTACAGCAATCTTTGAACGTCGTGTATGTTTGCATTTTCTCATTGCTATAAGATCCGGTCAACATGCGTCTTGCCGCCTGTAGTTTGCGCAACCCCCAGTGTGTGCTTAACAAACCAACGGTCGATACTTAATTAGGATCGAATTAAGATTCCAGGCCATATGTTAGATAGTTTGGCACACCTCGAAGAGTTGCGTCTTGAACGCCAAGCCGCGTGGCCAAACTAACGGGTATTGAATACCCACTTGAAAGTTTAACAGTTAACATTGTCTGGGTCTCGGAAGCGGTACAAAGCCAGTCAGAAGGGGGGTAATGGGCATGTGATTGTGCTTGCTGAGGGACAGGTGTCCGGACACTGAGAGCCCAAATGTTAACTCACCCCAGGAGCTAAGTTTTATTACTTTTATAATAAAAACAATTGAAAGAGTTTCAAGAAAAGTGTATAACATTTGAAGTAGGCGGTAATAGTGTTTTAAAAATGTCACCCTCCAAAGCAAAACGACGTCGTGTGTGGCGTTAGTGGTGGTGGTGGTTCCCTTCTTCTTCACTTGAAGAACAGATTAATTTTCCTTGCAGTTTGTATTGAAACAGGACACGCGCTAGTTGTTGATTAACGCTTGCACACTTAAGATATTGAATTTATAAATCACGACTCTCTTTCTGACTGAGCTTTAGCAATACAAGGCGTTACTTCCTTCTGAAGAGCGTTCTATTTATAAGTGAGATTTATAGGATCACATGTGCCGTCACAACATATCTACTTCCGTTCCATATTACAGGACCAACATGCGGAGAAACATACAGCCGCCGTCGACATAAAACAAGAATTGTTCAAACAAAACTGTATCAGCGACTGATTACTTTGTCTTTTGATTCGTGCAAAAAACAAACAAGAACAACAAAGACAACCCAGAATTGTGTTTGCCAAGCGAGCGCAGCCATGCTTCTGAAAGACAATTTACAACTAGAAGTCAACGCAAGTCTTGGGTGTCTGTCCCGAGAGTTTCGCAGTTGGATTGACAAGCTAGGTAAAAACTTAACGGAGCTGCCTGGACGCCAAACGAAGGATCTACCGGTCTTTGAACTCGTCTCAGAATGCCAGTCAAGTAACGTGCTCTGACGCATAACCATAGCAACATACTTTGGTGTCGTAGAGCTACCTTCCTTAAACATGTCCTGCCTCGACATTATGTTTTGATACCAACCACGTGGTATTGCAGACATTCCAGGAATGTCCCAGTTTCGCAGATATCAATGAAATTTACGGAAGACAAAAGAGGAAAAAAGAAGTCAAAGGAATTCATGATTGTGAGATTCGATGGCTGGTAAAAAGTACATTCTGGGGACGCTCTCACTCAGGGGTTACGCCGTAGAAATCGTGAATAATTGGCATATGCGCTTAGTTTGTTTGTTTGTTTGTTTATTTATTTAGCTATCTATATATTCATTTGTTTATCTATTTATTTATTTATTCATTTATTTAATTAATCAGTCATTTATGTTATAATTTATATTTAATTATTTTGTGTATTTCATTCATTTTGCTCATTATTATTATTGATGTAAATGCGGACCGGACGGTGAACAGTTGTTAAAGTATATGGAGGCAGACTTGGTGTTTTACTTTATTGACGGAATAGATACTGATTGTTTAATACGTTGTTTTACTATTCTTGATAAAATGAATTACTTTGTGATATGTATTGATTCATTTTCCACTGACAAAACAAAACAAAATAAAATAAAGAATACACACTGGCATCTTCCGGACTGGGCTTTCTTCTGTGAATAGCTTTTGTACTTTATGGATGCGAATATTGCTTATAGCATGCCTGTATATTTGTTAATAGCATATACAAACCAAGTAATACTTGATTTTCATCTTGCAAATTATTTGAATGTCAGACCTAATGAACCCACTAATCGAACACTCTTCGCGTATTTGAACCACAATAGAATAATCCAATATCAAAACAAAAATAATAAAAAAAGACCATCCATTCTTCAATCCGGCTTTTCATAATGTAGTGCCATTGAAAAGACGCTGACAATGAGGCTATTGAGAACCAAACAAGGGGACATCACTCTCATCCAGTGCCACTTCCCAGAGGAATAAATTTGGCCATTTTGAAGTCATAAATCAAGGATGAGCCCAATCCATGTCAAATTCCTTGCTTTATCTCCCGGGTATCTCTCTCGAATAATTGTATAAAGAGTGTTTCCAATTAAGCCTAATTTGCATTGCCAGCTTATCTTTATAGAACTTTTATCACTTTTCATAAATCTGTTTTAGTCTTGGTGTTGTGACATAGCCGACTGTCACTGCCACCGATATCATCTCATGTTCCATCTGCCGTCATGGTATAATGTATTCCCCTCTGTCCCCGATAGCAGTCAACGCCGCCAATATAACTGAATACCCTCGCAGATCTCTATACAGATGACGAGATGCATAGCAAGTACGCATGCACCATGTATAGCTAACTAACTATATCAATGCAATCTGAAGATAATACCTAATAGTTTGTAACTAATATGAACATTAGAGATTCATGAATGTACATTTTAATGAATATTGCTAAGTAAACTATTGTATTAAATGCCAAATTGACCAGTATTATTAACAGTATTATTAATAGTATTAGCACTATTACTACTACTATTACTACTACTACTACTACTACTATTATTAATATTAGTATTATTAGTATTATTACTATTACTACTACTACTACTACTACTACTACTACTACATCTACTACTACTACTACTACTTCTACTACTACTACTACTACTACTACTTCTACTACTACAAGTACCACCTAGCAGGAAAATGCAGTAAAAAGATGATTTTAGATGGAATCTAAGAAAACGCTATCAAATCGGAAAGTATGTGAACAACGTTATAACCTGTTTCCAAAATTATATAATTACTTCCCATATATACACACATGCTATCATTATTATTAGTAGTAGTAGTAGTATCATAATTTAATCATAAATACTCGTTCAAACTAAATTTCCAATTGAAAGTAGAAGGCGTGCACATATCCACATGTAACTTGCCAATAATTATACATAAATTACGTGTTGACTATAACAAATAATATATAAGCGTTCAAATGAATGCCGATATATATATATACGATTATGTATTTTTATAGTAAAACAAAAACATACATGCTTATATAATGTAAGAAATCTTGGGCCTGCTAAAATATATTATGATTTAATACTATTCTTGTTCTCTTTCTTTTTTCAATTTGAAAATTACATTAACCATTCCTTAGCTTTTGCATGTGTCTTTATATTTGTAAACATAATATATTGAAGTATCTGCGATATTAAAATAGGAAGCCATAATCCTATGTGTCGATCCCATCTCATGCTGTATACATTTGTTTAGGTCTTGTCGATTGTCACGTGCGTACTTTCATGAGAATAAATTATTGTTTAAGTCAAGTCGCTGCACATTTACTTTCTTATATTAATCTGCGGATTCCAAAAGATTGGTTCGTGTATTTTGTACATGGAAATGAATAAGCAATTGTTTCTTTATCTGATTATACATTTATTGTACTGAAATTAATTTTAAAGTATATATTATAAAGTAATAGATTGTAATAAAATATTTCCCATGTGTCTATGCATGACGATCTCATCTCTATATATGAACACATTAACTAATGTGATACACTTATAGTATGTGATATTTTATTTCGATAATTGGACATATACAATTAAGTTCATAAAAATCATAATTATGTATATGTAATTATTTGCATTCCATGTTTTTTTATAATATGAAATCAGATAAATAGTGACGGACTAACTTAAACTACTGTATATATTTACAGTGCCCTCTTTGAAAGTTAGTTATATTTCAAATTACAAGGAGAAACATAATTATGTACACGGAAAACAATTAAACGTGAAAAATCACAATATGTGACGAATAATGTAATTTCTAAATTATTGTCTACTAATTCTCAATATTCTGTTTCAATTCTAATTCCATCGCACCAAATCGTAACACATGCACTATTCAAAGGCGCTTCATAAATCCTATCTTCACTGACCCGTCTATGAAGACGTTTGAAAATGTCCGTATTGTTATATTTAACCCCCGATTGATTAGTAACCTCCTATTGCAGCTTCCTATTAAACTATTACTTCATACAACGTGGCATTTAGTTCCACTCACTGACCGTCAATGGTATTATTTTCACCAACTTAATCTGGAGGAAATCAAGTGATATTCCCTCGTAGCTGATTAGCTCTGTTTGCAATTTCTTGGATGACAATGAACTGTTAGTCTGGTCTTAAATTATCGCAGAGCGAGTTCCGCCGTCTGGTAGTATGATATTTGTTTCTTGTAATTATGTGAATTGTATGTATTATGATTTGATTGTTTAACTTGTAAACGGAATATACGTAAATAAATAAATAAATAAATAAATAAAACACGTGCACACGTATAGATATTATATTTTAGTTTAAACATCATTTATTGACCAAAATGTATAAAAGCTGTATGCTTACGACAAGTATAAGTATAACATGTTTTAATAATTGCAATAATGTTTTCTATACATTAAATAGCAATACTATTATAATAAATACCGATTCATAAATTACTTACATATCGTTTGTCGAATGTTCTATACATTTTACTGATAAATTCAATACAAACTTTATGGTAATGTATATTAACCAATATTTTATATTATGTTCTTGTATTGGGAAGTTTTAATTTTGTTTATTACATCCACGCAATGCACGTATTTGTAATTATAACACGTACGTTTATATCTTGTTTGGCAACGCACATTCAAGTTTGGTATTTCAAACTATATATCATAAATATAGTCTGCGTAAATAGTGTAGCTAACTGACGATAATAATTGAAAAAGAAACACTAAAACATCAATGATGACATTAAATATACGCATGGTCTCAGCATGTATACGCTACATAATATGATGATATTTATTATGTTAATGTATTTAACTAGATAAATGGTAACATAAGTAATACTAGTCTACATGTATATACAAATCTTAATAATAAATTGTCTCGTATACAATACAGACAATATAACACATGCATCCTTTGAAAAAATAATACGTTCAATCGCGCAACGGAAATATTGTGGTTACCTGTTTCGATTAAATTATCTTTGGTTTTCCGTAATTTCAATGGCCACCGCTGGGTTTCTATTTGTTTGGTTAAATAGCGAAAATATCAGATTGTATATGGAGTCTCGCTTCCGCACATTTATGTCCAAACACAACACGAGGCCTGATTTATGTTAGGTATAGGTAAAGTGACAAGTTGTCACCTTGTGTAGCATAACATGTCGTGTCGTCACACCCACTAGGATATATGGATATACAGTTAGATGTGTAATACACAGTGTATACATGTATTTAATATAGAGCAGTATGTGCAATATGTGTATCGTATTAATGACAAACTCTTACCTGAAAACGTCGGCTCGGCTCGAAAGTTCATTTTTTCGTCCTTGACTTTGGTATGGAACGATGGCATTGTACTTTCAGGAGACAATATGACGCAATCGGCAGACGATCCACCCGCCCGAGCTTCTTCAATTGACGTCTGCTCGCTCTGCAAAATTGACGTCTGCTCGTCTCTAAAGGCGCGGCCCAATACTGGGAAATGGTGCAATCCCCCTTCCATTTCTATAGACTGCAAAGACAGAATTAAGTCTTTGATTAAATAACGAATAATCGTAATTAACGACTAAGGCTTTGAGTCTATCTAAAGCAAACTGTTCTTAGAGGGACTTGGGGTTGGAATGCGTCCTAGCTTTATCAGTATATCAATCGCCTATGGGGAGACTAAAGCAAAACTCTGGCCCAAGTCTTCTGATCGTTTCAGATTTACTCTAATTCCGCGATGCTTCGAGAAGTGTTATAAATGCATTAGCGTACAAGTTCTGGTTTGCCGGTCTCCACAAGCGAACGGGAGTTCCGCTGATATGAAAAGATGGGGGTTTGTGGCTTCACTAAATTATTCCCGTCAACGTGAGAGCTATAGAGCAACGATCTTCCCTTTAATAAGCGGATGACACCGATTTTACGGGGTTAATCAAAAGTCTAGCGAGTCGTGAAATTTTGCAAATAGAGCGAAGATTAATCAAAGTATGGTTGGATCGGTTTGTATTATAATAAAGTTGATTCCTCATCCAAACACTGCCTGCTTGAATATTCTATTCCATCTCTAGCAGCATATCGCTGAAATGGATCATATTGCATTTGGGCGACATTTGACTCGTCCATATAAAACTGGCCCGGAGAGACGGACATTATCATAGAAATAAGCATCTATGGATCGCTGCACGACCATTGCCTGGCGCTCCAGTCAACAGCAGCCTTCAACGCCAGCTAATGATGGTAATTTGTGCGCCAGTATATCTTTATTGAATCTCTGACTCTCTTGGAATACTGACGAAGATTCCCGCTGATATGACGGGGAACCAAACCAAGAGTGAAAAGAACGGAACGTGGAAGGAAATGCGATTACAGTAATGTATCGAATAACTGTTCTGTAAGCAAGGACAATGGTCAATGAAGCCAGTGGAAACCTCCCCCCTTTCCTGAAAGTTATACTGGTAAACATTCTCGGACTATTCCGGAAAAAAATCTTGTCGGAGACTTACGACTGGTCGTCAGCTCGTGTGGACCTTCAGATGTCTCAGTGGGGATTACAATAGCTGGAGCACTCTCATCAATCGTCCCATTTTACGATCATTTACGAAATTTACTCTCCAAACTAACCTTTGGTAACTCGATTTTCCTTCCCGCTACAAACCCCTTACCCCTGAAATTCAGCGCTCGCTTTGCGAGACGGAGAGAAGATGTAAATTTCCTATCAGAGCCTATGGATTAAGTTGGACATAAATCAGGACCGCCATTTATCTTAGTTCGCCTCGTGACTCTCATTAAAGAGCCATTCCAGTCCTATTTAGATGAAAATTAGTCTCTCCTTTCTTCTTGCGAAACGCATTTGCGTTCCTCGTGTGGCCGCGAAATGGCGAAGACGAAATGAACAAGGAGAGACAAGTTTTTATGTGCCCATCTCTGTCGGCCTCTCAGCATCAATATAGTGTCGTTTTTTTTAATGGATGACCCCTACTCCAA
The DNA here is from genome assembly GCA_032361325.1 of Lepetodrilus fucensis. Classification (NCBI taxonomy): domain Eukaryota; kingdom Metazoa; phylum Mollusca; class Gastropoda; order Lepetellida; family Lepetodrilidae; genus Lepetodrilus; species Lepetodrilus fucensis. The sequence goes on along the minus strand of JAUTBV010001909.1, from coordinate 401 downwards.
AAGAGACACCACATCTCCGACCCCACTGACTCCCTTTAATTTATACCTCCAGAAGGTCTCATCAACATCGGATATATAATAACACCCGTTTCAATATCTCTTCTATCCGATGGAATATCATTATAATAATTATTGACAATATTTATTGCCTAGGAAAATGCATATGCAAATACATCAATAAAAGTAGAACATGTAATAATAATATTATAATAACATCAATAAAAGAAGAACATGTAATAATAATAATAATAGTAATAATAATATATAAATAAATACTAGTAGTCCATTTATAAAGCACATGCATGCCCGAAGCGCAGAGAGCTGAAGGAATAGGTTAGTTGTGAAATAGATGTGCCTTGAGATTGGTCTTGAGATACTATATATGAGCAAACATGATTATT
>JAUTBV010001798.1:0-17499 GCA_032361325.1 Lepetodrilus fucensis | reverse complement strand
TAAACAGTATGGTTTTAGTAAATATGCCAATGAGTTAAATGCCCTTTCACTTTTTGCTACAAAAGATAGAGAGAGTAGCATTTTAGGTGGAACATACAGTTTTAAGCATGATTTGTTTTGGCAAACTTATGTGGGTGCTAAGGGAACTTATATGAAAAGTGATGAGGTTGATTCTTTTGAAGAGAAAGGTATAGAGGTAAGTGATGGTTTTTCAGATTTACAGTCAGACAAAGCTACGCTAAATATGCCAACTATTTCAAGAACATACTATGCAAAAGAGGCAAAAATGGCAGAGTTGAGTCTAGCAAAAGTTTTTGATGCTTCGCTCTATTTCTACTCTTTTCCTCTCTCTTTGCAACGTGAGAGCTTATACTTAAAACAGAGATTTTACGATATAGATTTTACAGATAGTGTAAATAGACAATATAATGAAAGTACGGTGGGTATAGAGCTAGACTTACTCTTTTTACATAATTTAACCGTTCCATTAAACATAGAGTTGATTTATAATGAAGATGTTAGAGATAGAGAGCAAGTGAGATTTATGTTTGGTTTAGGTTTTTAAATCTAAATCATCTCTCCTTTTAATTAAAAATTAGTATAATATTTTATGCTTAAGTTTAAAAATAAAAAAATAACCATTCTTTCGGGTGGTTCTGCCATTAAAGATATAATATTTGAGTTGCTTACCTACTCACAAAACATTACTCGTGTAGTACCTAGTACTGATAATGGAGCCTCATCCAAGATATTAAGAGATAGTTGTAATATTTTGTCTGTAGGTGACATACGACAATCGTTAGCTATGTCCATACCTCATACCCTACAAAACAAACAGTTGGTAAAGTTTATAAACTGGAGATTTCCTGTTAAAAAATATATTTTTATAGATGAATTGGGAAAGTTGATTCTCAATAAAAATAGTGTTCTTTATCAGCTAAGTAATGGATTGAGCATACAAAAAGAGCTTTTTGATTATCTCTTCTTATTTCTCGAAAAGGTAAATAGTATTAACCTCTCTAATGGGAGTATTGGAAACTTTATTTTGGTTGCTGCATATTATAAACACAATCAAGACTGGAATGAAGCCATAGAAAAGTTAGAAGAACTTTTTAATTGTAGTTCAAAAGTTTTACCCATCTATTTAAATAATCAATACCACTTAAGAGCCAACTTCTATAATGGTACAGTTATTTGTGGAGAGAGTGAGATAAGTGCATTTGGAGCAAATAGTAAAAAAGATGTAAGCTCTTTAGAAATTTGTCAGTTTGAAGATAAGAAGTTTTTAGATGTTGTCCCAAAAGTTAACCCTAAAGTACTGAAAAGTGTAGAAGAGTCAGAACTTATAATCTTTAGTCCAGGTAGTTTTTTTACGAGTATTTTACCTCATTTGATTAACGATGAACTTCCTTTTGCTCTTGCAAAAAATAAAAATGCAAAAAAAGTCTTTTTAGTTAATCTTGCACAAGATAGTGAAACTTTAAATTTTACAGCTGAAGATATTATGAAAATAATTGAAAACTTAGCAGAAAAGAGAGGTTATGTTTTAAGTGATTTTATAACTGATATAATTATTAACAACCATTATAATCAAGTCTCATTTTTTAATAGTAAACATCAGAAACAAAATTATATACAAACAGGTAACTTGGATAAATATGAGAATGAAGGTATAAATATAATTATAGGAAATTTAGAAGACCCTTGGAAAAGAGGGGAGTTTGATGCTAAAGAGGTAGGAAGAGTGTTATTAGGATTATAGGAGCTTGGACTTTAGTCCAAGTTATTTATGGGACTCCTATTTTTTGATTTATTAAATCTCAATACCTTTAATAATAAAGAATACAAGTGCAGAAAGTGCAGCAGCTACTGGTACGGTAATAACCCATGCAGCAATGATTTTCTTAACCATACCACGCTTAACATAGTTCTCTCGTAACTCTTTTTTAATTACTTTAGCAGCTTTTTTCTCTGCTTTAATAATCTCAAAAAGTTCTGACTTTCTCTTGTAGTCATCACCAATGTTTTCCATCTCTGCTTTGTACTTATCTACTACTTCTAGTTGATTATTAAGTTCTTGATTTTTTTCATCTGTACCTTTTCTGTCCATCCACTCTCGAAGGAAACCAACACCAAATACACCACCTACAGCGATGTGAGTTGATGAGACAGGAAGACCAAGCTGAGAAGCGATAACAACAGTAATAGCAGCAGCCATCATAATAGAAAAAGCTCTCATCTGGTCAAGTTCTGTAATCTCTGAACCAACAGTTTTAATAAGTCTTGGACCAAAAAGTGCCAAACCAATAGAGATACCAAGACCACCAACAACCATTACCCATAAAGGAATAGCAGCTTTAGCCGAGATGGTTGTATGTGCTAAAGAGTCATAAATAGCAGCCAAAGGTCCAACAGCATTTGCAACATCGTTTGCACCGTGAGCAAAACTAAGAAGTGCAGCAGCAAATATAAGTGGAATAGTAAATAGAGTGTTTATAGAGGCTCTATCGTCTTTAAGTGTAGCAACCTTAGAAGCAACACGAGGCTTAACGATAAAGTAGGTTATAAACGCACCAATAGCACCAAACATTAGAGCTATGCCAATGGTTGGTTTTTTAGTCTCTGGTAAGAATGGTAAGATATCTACGATGTCAACCCATACCTTTTTAAGACCTTTAATTGTTAAGTATGTAATAAATGCCATTGCCATAATTGAAACTAAAATAGGAACAACTTTTTTAGCAGCTTCTAGTTTGTTATCTGAAAATACAATTTTAGACTTTATAATGTAAAGAAACCCAGCAGCGATAAGACCACCTAGAACAGGTGATATAACCCATGACATAGCGATTTTCCCCATGGTTCCCCATGAGACAACAGCAAACCCACCAGCAGCAATACCAGCACCCATAACACCACCAACAATAGAGTGAGTAGTAGATACAGGAGCTTTAAGAATGGTTGCCAATGTTAACCATAGAGCAGCAGCCAAAAGAGCAGCAGCCATGGCATAGACAAATATCATAGGGTCACCAGCAAAAGCTACAGGGTCAATAATACCTTTTTTAATGGTCTTAACAACATCTCCACCTGCTATTAATGCTCCAGCAGCTTCAAAAATAGAAGCGACAACAACAGCTCCTCCAATGGTTAATGCACCAGCTCCAACTGCTGGTCCTACGTTGTTGGCTACATCATTGGCTCCAATGTTCATCGCCATATAAGCACCAAATACGGCTGCCATCATTAAGAAGCCTACATTTGGTAAGTCACCAAATGCTGACTGTACATAGAAGGCAACAGCTATAGCAAAAGCTGCTCCAAGTACGGTTTTGATTATGTTATTCATGGGGAAATGTTCCTTTTTTAACTAGATATTTAAGCTGATGCTTTTATCTAAATATATTTCTGTATAAGAATTATAATATAAAATGGTTACAAAATGATTACATAATGTATATGAATCATAAATTTATATATTTTGCTATACTTCTCAAAATTAAAAAGGAGCTTTTATGCAGATAAAAAATATTGGAGGTGTAATGGTTTTATTACTATTTATAGCTCTTTTGGGGTGTAGTACTATCACAGTAGCAGATGCAAAAGAGCTTCCTAAAAAGGCACAAGTTTGGTATGAGTTAGGAGAAAAAGCTATAGAAGATAAAATTTCTCAAAAAACTTTTAGTACTAAACGTGGTGCTGCTAAAAATATTATTTTATTTGTAGGTGATGGTATGGGTGTCTCAACTGTTACTGCGTCACGTATCTTTGCAGGTCAACTTCGTGGAGAGAGTGGAGAGGAGAACAGTTTGAGTTTTGGTAGGTTTCCTGTGGTTGGACTCTCTAAAACATATAATACAGATTCTCAAACATCTGACTCTGCTGGTACAATGACAGCACTTATTACTGGAATAAAAACAAAAAAAGGAATGCTATCTATCTCTGCTGATGCTAATCAAGGAGATTGTAAAAGCTCTAAGGGTAATGAGATAAGAACAGCTCTGGAGTTGGCTGAAATAAAGGGGTTGTCTACTGGAATCGTCTCTACAGCTAGGCTAACACATGCCACACCTGCTGCAACCTATGCACATGTGGCAAGTCGCGATTGGGAGCATAACTCTAGCATAGGTAGTGGTTGTAAAGATATCGCTTCTCAGTTTATAGATTTTTCTTATGGTGATGGTATAGAGGTTGCTATGGGAGGTGGTCGTCGTGAATTTATGCCAAATACGGCTCCGAAAATAGAAGGTAAGTCTGGAAAACGAACTGATGGTAAAGACCTAAGAGAGGAGTGGAGAGCTAAGTATCCTGATGGGGTCTATGTTGAGACTAATGCAGAGTTTGATGCTATTGATGTAAGTAAAAATAAAAAGGTACTCGCACTCTTTAACCCTTCTCATATGCACTATGAAGCAGATAGAAAAAATGATAAGGGAGGTGAACCCTCATTGAGTGAGATGACTAAAAAAGCGATAGAGCTTTTAAAAAATAGCTCAAAAGGTTTTTTCTTGATGGTAGAGTCTGGACGCATAGACCATGCACACCATGCTGGTAATGCTTTTAATGCACTAAATGAAACAGTTGAACTCTCTAAAGCTGTAGCTATTGCAGATGCGTTGACAAGTGATGAAGATACTCTTATTATAGTGACAGCTGACCATTCACATGTGTTTACTATGGCTGGTTACCCTGTACGTGGTAACCCAATACTTGGCAAAGTAAAAGAGAGTGATGGAAAAGGTGGAGAGAAAGGTTATACATTAGGGGAAGATGGTAAGCCTTTTACTACGCTTGGTTATGCAAATGGACGTGGGTTTATGGATTTAAAGGGTGAAACAGATGCTGGTGCAAGTTATGAACATAATATCCATAAGAGTGGACGTATAGATTTGACAAATATAGATACAAAAAATAGTGGTTTTCATCAAGAGGCAACTATACCATATAAGTATGAGACTCATGGTGGAGAGGATGTTGCTATCTACTCTAAAGGTCCAGGAGCTATTTTACTCTCAGGTACAAATGAGCAAAATGTTATTTTTCATGTAATGGAGAGGATGGGTAATCTCAAAAATAGATAGAAAATTGAGTTTAATCTACTTTATATAACAATTTAAGTTTTATTTTATTAATAAAATATTAAAATTTAAATATAAAAAAATAATATATAATATTAGGAGGCTGAAAGATTCATTAAATAAAAAACTATACTTTGGAGGAAGTATAAAAAATTAAAAATAGCTTTAGATAGCTAACGTTATAAATATATACATTTTAATAAAATAAGTAAAAAAGATGTTAACAGGACGTAAAGTTTAACATCTGTAATATTATATTAGTTTATACCCTACACCCCATACAGGAAAAAAATACTCTTTTGTTCCATTTGGGTCAATTTTCTTTTTAAGTCTATTAATAGTTACATTAATATTCTTCTCATGAAAGTTTGTATTTTCATCTCCCCACACTTCATCTCGTAAAAAATCTCTCTTTAATGTATGATTAGGATTTTTAACAAATGTATGTAGAAGTTTAAACTCTAAATTTGTTAACTCTATAATGTTACTATTTATAGTAAGTATACGATTTGGAATATCAAGAGTTAAATCACGATGTTTTATTTTTTCATTTGAAAGTACTCCCGAACGTCGGAGTAATGCTTGTACACGTAAAACAAGTTCTCGGGGTTTAAAAGGTTTAGTAATGTAATCATCAGCTCCTCGTTCAAAACCCTCTTCTATCTCTTTGTCTTTATCTTTAGCTGTTAAAAAAATAATTGGGATAGTAGAACCATCTTTTCTAAGTTTCTTGACAAACTCACTTCCTTCACAACCAGGGAGGTTACGGTCGATAAGTATAAGTGCTGGATTCTCTTCATCTAAAAACTGCTCTACTCTTTCTGTAGATAGAAATCCCATTGTATTGTAACCAGCTTTTTGTAGGTGATATTCAATAAGTTCTAAAATATCCTCTTCATCTTCTATAATAATAATTTCTATTGATTTAGTTTTCATAATACTATTATACAGTTAAATAATAATGAAATAATAACGAAATGACAACATAAATAGATAATAAAATTAAATATTATATAATATAAATCTACTTTTTTAATTATATAATGTTAAAATACATTATAAAATAAAAAATAACATAATTATTTATGTTTAGGAGTTGAAATGAAAATATTTAAAAGAAGTCTTTTGGCAACAATCTTGTTTGCATCTACCTTGCTTTTTGCTACAGGTGTATCAACTATAGTTTCTGCAGATAAAACAAATGAAGAGATGGTTAATTCTCAAGATGCTAATGATATTATTGATTTATCTGCAACAAGTACAAATGGACTTACTGTTTGTAACTTTAGAATTAAATCTTTACCAGAGTCAAAGTCAGGTGTGCTTTATATGGCAGATGGAGTTACAAAAGTTAAAGTTAATCAAAACTTAACACAAGATGAGGCAGATGGTTTAATGTTTGATCCCAAAGATGGATTTATTGGTGATGCAACTTTTACATATAGTGGTATAGATATGAATGGTGATGAGGGAAGTTTAGCTACAGTTACTTTACCTATTATTTCTGGAAACTCAGATGATAATGATAACTCAGATAATAATGATAACTCAGATAATAATGATAACTCAGATAATAACCGTTCAGTAGATGCTAATTCGGGAGCTAAATCAGTTACTACTGATGATAAAGTAAATCCCCAAATGCTTAATAGTTTACCTGCAGTTGATATTTTGAATCTTTCAGGTAAAGATGCTGAAGGTGTTGCTGTAAATAATTTTATTATTAAATCTATTGTATCCGAAGAAGCAGGTGTTCTTTATATGGCAGATGGAGTAACAACTGTTGAAGTAGAGCAAAATCTAACTATAGAAGAAGCAGATGAGTTAAAGTTTGATCCAAAAGAAGATTTTGTAGGTGACGCAGTATTTACTTACCAATCCTCAGATGTAAATGGTGACTTAGGAAATGTTGCTACTGTAACTATTCCTGTTGTTGGAACGTTAAATCCAGACCATAATGCAAGTGCTGGAGATTGTGAATGTCATGACTATAAAAAAAGTATTCCTGCTTTTAGTAACTTTGGAGTTTTATTAATGATGCTTATAACTTCATTAGCTGCTCTTTTTTTCACAAGAAAAGAGATATAAAAATAGAGATATAAAAAATTAATCTAGCCCTTTTACTTTAAAAGAGCGACGATGAATCTTACAGAAGCCATACTTTTTTATGGCTTCTACATGGGCTTTAGTTCCATACCCCTTATGTTTTTCAAATCCATAATCTTTATAAATCTTTGATGCTTCTATAATGGCTCGGTCATGAGTTACTTTTGCTAAAATACTTGCTGCTGATACCTCTGGAATTTTCCCATCTGCTTTTATCATGGTGTTAATACCTAAAACTCCGAAAGTTTGGTTTCCATCAAAAAGATAGATATCTGCTTTGAGATGCTCTTGAATAGTCTCTAGCCCTTCTCCTAAACAGTGACTAAGTCCATGTTCATCTATCTCTTGAGGAGAAAATGAGATTATGTGATAGAGAGAATTTTCTATAATAATAGGATAAAGCTCTTCTCGTTTTTTTTCACTAAGTACTTTGGAGTCCATGAGTCCATCTATACTTTTTTTTAAGATAACTCCAGCCATAACTAAGTCACCAGCTAGTGGACCTCGTCCTGCTTCATCTATACCACACAAGCTAGGCATTGTTTATCTCCTCTATAAGTTCTAAAAATGCTTCTCCATAACGTTCAAATTTGACTGCACCGATTCCATGTACTTCTAACATCTCTATTTTATTGCTAGGCATACTGTTAGAGAGCTCTTTTAGTGTTTTATCTGAAAAGACAACATATGGTGGTACTTTATTGGTTGTAGCAATCTCTTTACGTAAAGCACGAAGCTGGTCAAATATCTCTACTTCATACTCATCGAAGTAGTCAACTTTTTTCTTAGTTTTTACTTTTTTGGTAGCTAGACGCTCTTCACGAATGGTAACCTCTTCGCCACCTTTGAGAATGTTTGCCCCTCTTTCTAAAATATGAAAAACTCTATACTCTCCTATGGCAACAGCATTTAACTCTAGTAGTTTATCGGCGATGCTTAACCACTGTGGTTTTGAGTAGTGTTCACCTATGCCATATACAGAGAGTTGGTCGTGACCGTTGGCTAAAATACGCTGCTCTTTACTTCCACGAAGAACATCTACTACATATTGAATTCCAAATGATTGTTTGGTTCTAAAAATAGTAGAGAGTAGTTTTCTTGCATCTTCTGTAATGTCTATTTTATTTTTGTCTGGGTTTATGCAGTTGTCACATCGGTCGCTACATTCGTTTATGTTGTCATGAAAGTAAGCAGCTACTTGTTGGTGTCTACAGGACTCAGAGTTAGCAAAGCGTGAAATGGTCTCTATTTTTCCAAAAGCATTCTCTTTATATGGGCTATCGGGTAAATCTTCTATAAAAGATTTTTGTTGAACCACATCTGCTGTAGAGAAGAGAAGTAGGGTGGTAGCATCTACACCATCTCGTCCTGCTCGTCCTATCTCTTGGTAGTAGTTCTCTAAAGTTTTTGGTAGGTTCATATGTACCACAAAACGGATGTTACTTTTATCTATACCCATACCAAAAGCTATGGTAGCTACGACAATGTTTAGGTTGTCCGATACAAAATCTGCAAAGACTTTATTTTTAACATTGGTAGGAAGTCCAGCATGGTAGGCAGCTGCTTTGTAGCCCTGTTTTTCTAAATATTTGGCTGTGGTCTCTGTCTGTTTTCTTGAAAAAGCATAGACGATTCCAGCAACGTCTCCTTGCTCTTTTAAAAACTCTAAAAGTTGTCTTCTTCCATCACTTTGACGGTGTTGTGCTGTAATGGTAAGGTTTTTTCTAAAGAGAGAACCTGTAACAACCAAAGGGTTTTGAAGACTTAAGTTGTTTAATATGTCATCTCTAACCATTGGGGTTGCTGTGGCTGTAAAGGCTGCTATAGTAGAGGTAGGAAAAGAGATTTTTAGCTGTGAGAGCATTCGGTAGTGTTCTCTAAACTCATGACCCCACTCACTTACACAGTGAGCTTCATCTACTACAAAGAAGTTGATGTTTAGGTCAAGTAGAAAAGTTAAAAAGTACTCATTCATCAGTCGTTCAGGTGCTACATATAGGAGTTTAATTTGATTGGCACGTAATTGCTGTTCTATGGTTTTACTCTCTTCTATAGTTTGCATAGAAGAGAGCATGGCTGCTGCTATGCCATTCTCTTTAAGTGCTACAACTTGGTCATGCATAAGGGCTAGAAGTGGGGAGATAACAACCGTTACGCCTGACATTAATAATGATGGAAGTTGGTAACATAGAGACTTACCTCCTCCTGTTGGCAAAATCATTAGCAGGTCTTGATGATTTAAGATGGCATCTATAACCTCTTCTTGTTGTTCTCTAAATCTCTCATGTCCAAAGTAGTGTTGTAGTGTTTCAAGTTTATTCATGTGTAATAGTAGCGAAAGCAGATTTGAATCGTAAGATATATGTCAAATTGTCATATTAATAAAAAATGATTAATAAATGTTTGAGATTAAATCAATTTGTGCATGAATAAACAGAAGTTAATATAAGATTATACTAAATAACATATTTAAGATTAATTTTATAAAATAATGAAAATATAGTGAAAAAATAGTGAAACAATAGTGAAAAGTTTGCTACTATCTTATTTAGGAAATAGAATTTAAGGAGAAAAAGATGCGTAAATATATACTTTTGTATTCATTTATAACAGTAACAATGTTAAATGCCTCATCAGAGTCTAGATTAGGTATAAATGCAGGTGTGGTATCTATTAAAAATAGTGATGGCAGTCATTTTGATAATCAGACCTTTGGTGCAACATTACAATACAACAACTATGTTGTTATGCCAAGATTTGATTTGGAGTATGTAAAGATAAAGGATGAAAGGGCAAGTTCATTTTTAAAAGGCTCTATCAATGGAGTTTATGAATTTCAAAAAAATAGTATAGTCCCTTATGTTTTAGCAGGTGCAGGTTATGAGAGTGTACAAGGAGAGACTAAAGATGTATTGGAGAGTCACCCTTTTGTCCAAGGAGGAGGAGGTTTTAGTGTAGACCTTTTTCAAGATACAAAAGTAAATTTAGAAGGTAAATATCTTCAAGTCATTGGTGGCAAAAATGAAGAGAATGAAGTAATAGTTACGGCTAGTGTATCTATTCCTTTGGGAGGTAAAAAAGTAGTAAAAAAGAGAGTAGTAAGAAAAAAAATAGTTAAAAAGATAGTTCGTCCTAAACCAAAATCTAGAATTATATATGTTAGTAATAATGAGTGTTCTATTAAAATAGACTTACCTGATTTGGATAGAGATGGAGTTGAAGATAGACTTGACCAATGTCCTAATACTCCTTGTGATTTTAATGTGGATAGTTATGGATGTCCAATCAAAACAACATTAAAGGTTAACTTTAAGAGTGGTTCATCAGATATTACAACTTTATCTATGTCAAAAATAGATAGATTTGCAAACTTTTTATTAAAAAATAAGGGAAGCAGAGTAAAAATTGTTGGTCATACTGATAGTTTTGGTTCACAAAAAGATAATTTGTTACTTTCTCAAAGACGAGCATATGCAATTGTTCGTTCATTAATAAAAAGAGGAGTAAGTGCTGGTAGACTTTTTGCTGAAGGTAGAGGAGAAAGTACTCCTATAGCTTCAAATAAAACCTTAGAAGGTAGGGCGATTAATCGTCGTATAGAAGCAGAGTTAACTTATATGAGAGGAAGAAAATAATGAAACTATTTTTAATAGCAATAATATTACTTATAACAGGGTGTGGTTCCGATAGATATGGAACTCCAGACTCTCCAAAACAAGTAGCTGGTGTCTCTCAACGTGATAGTGATGGAGATGGAATTATAGATAGTGTTGAGATAAATATTTATCATACTAATCCTTTTAATGCAGATAGTGATGATGATGGGCTAGATGATGGGCTAGAAATAGATAGATATGAGACCAATGCAACTAACCCTGATTCAGATGGTGATGGTTTGAAAGATGGGGAAGAGGTTAATAGGTATAGTACCAATCCATTAAATGTTGATAGTGATGAAGATGGATTAAAAGATGGTCAAGAGGTACATACTTATGATACAAATGCAACCAACCCTGATACTGATGGAGATTGTCTATTAGATAGTTTTGAGATACGTAACTATGGTACAGACCCAAAAAATATGGATACAGATAAAGATGGCGTAGAGGATGGAATAGAGGTTTATGGAGATTTAAATACAAGTTGTATTGATACTCCTCAAACACTTGAACAGGGAGTGTTTTTACCTGCTGCAATAGATAATATTCCAACACCAGATGTTATAGATGCACTTGACCCAACCAATGATAGTGATGGTGATGATCATGCAAATATAACAGAGTTAAATTGTACTACAGGTGACCCAAAAGATGCCAGTAAAAGTTGTCCTTATTTGACAGAGACAGCAATGGGTAATACTGCAATAAAACTAGGTTATACCTATATCCCTGGTGGATTTGACGTAGATGGTGATGGTGAAATTGATGGTGGTTTTTGGGCATCTATATATCAAGCTACAGAGACAGATAAGGTATTTAGTAATGCTATGGTTAAGAGCCAGATAGGAGATAATTTTAATAAGTTTTTAGTAAATAATTTTAATATATTAAATCGTGAAGATGAAGAGCTTACAGGGTTTATTCAGTCAGAATTCCCAAGAAACGATGATGCCAAATATGTAACATGTATAAAGAGTGATATTTTAGATGATGTAAACAGTAGTAACCCTAAAAGAGTGAAGCCTCGTTATGTTGGACTTACTCCATATATGGCAAAATTACTTTTAAAACAAGCATCAATCTCATATATTGATAAAGGTAATGATTATAATATTACAATAGGAATGCTAAGTAATAAACAGTATACACATATACAGAAACTTTTAGATGCAGATAGAGACAAAGGGGGAGATGGAACAGTAATTAGAAATGGACTTTTAGGCTTAGACATTCATGTACCAGTTTTAAATTATGAGATTCATATGAAGGAGTTTGATGAGAATAATACTGAGTTTGTCTCTGATGTTTTACATGTCTATTCATCAGATGGAGTAGAGCTAAATAAAGCTACTGATATTAAATGTTGGTGGGATATTACAAAAGAGGAGTATCCTAGCTCAGGAACAAATAGTAGATGGGCTCTACGTGACCTAGATAACAATGGAGAAATAGATGGAACTACTAGTGATGAGGGTGGATTTTACTCAGTTATGGTTAGAGGTGGGCATCTGCTTCATTTGAAACAGGGTATAGTAGGAGGAAGAGGTGAAATAAATCCTATAACAAATGTTGCAAAAGGAATTGGGTTTAGAGCAGCAACTGGGTATTTATACTAATTTTAAATGGTTAGATTGTACCAAATGGTTACGACTTTTGTGACTATTTTGGTTGGAATATAATCTTTAAGCGAACTCTATTTTAACTAAGAGTAATATACTCTTAATTAAAATATCAAAGGATTTAACCATGATGGGAATACCACAACCAGCATTTTATATTTTTAAATGTCAGCAGTCAGCACCTCCAGGGATGCCAAAACCAAGCTGTGTAAGTCAAAATAACCCAGAGTCACAAGAGCTTATGCAACACCTTTCTCAAAAATTAATGATGAAGGGTATTATTGGGACAGTTCAGCCGATTCAAACTTCTTGTTTGAACCGTTGTCAACAAGGACCAGTTATTTTGGTAGAACCAGGGCATACTATGTATGTGGAGCTAACTAAAGAGAAAATTGATAAAATTATTGATGAGCATATCATCGGTGGTAATGTTGTAAACGAATATGTAATTGCAGATGAGATGTGGGGCGAAGCTGTTTCTCCTGCTGATATGGCAAGATAAGTTATAAACCTCTTAAGAGATGATATAAATATTGTCTCTTATCTCTACATACTTTTAATATATTTTTACTTTCTCTCCCTTAGATTTAGCATGTTTTATTTTATTTTTTCTTAAAATAATTCGTATATTTTTTTTGAAATAAATTATATATAAATGTATTTTTTATATTAAAATATCTATATAATATAAAAATAAGTTTTTGACAAGTTTTATACTGTTATTCTAATTTCTAATAGTATATTTAGGAGAGAAGAATGAAACAATTATGGAATAAGCAGATTAAAATAGGAGTAACACTTTTTACAGCTCTTATATTAAGTAGCTCGTTTGTTTTAGCAGATTTTCAAAATGTTGATTGTGTAAAGAATCAAAAAGTTTTAGGTATTTCAACGCTTGAATGTCAAGTATTGGAAAAGCTTTGGACGAGTACAAATGGTAAGGATTGGCAAGAAAATCAGAATTGGGATAGTTTAACCAAGGTTGGTACATGGGATGGGGTTGTTGTAGAAAATTCTAAAATTTCTTCCTTACTTCTATATTCCAATAATTTAGTAGGAACTATTCCTTTAGCACTAGGGAAGTTAAGTGCTTTAAAAAGGTTGTCACTTTCTAACAATAAACTTAAAGGAAAGGTTCCTGAAAGTTTAGGGGAATTATCTGAACTTCGTTATTTAGATTTAGGTAATAATAATTTAAATAGCATTATTCCTCAAACATTAGGTTCCCTTTCTAATTTAACGGAGTTATATCTAAATAACAATCAATTCAGTGGAAACATTCCAGACTCTTTAGGTGACTTAGCGAGCTTAAATGTATTAAAAATATATGGTAATAATCTTTCTGGGAGTATACCTATTACATTTGGAGCATTGTCAAATCTTGTTAGTCTCTCTTTAGCAGAGAATAGTTTGACAGGTTCTATTCCTTTAGAATTAGGAGAGTTAACAAAGTTGAGTTTTTTAGATTTAAAATCAAATAAATTGAGTGGAGAAATTCCTGCTCAGCTAGGAGACCTAGAGAGCTTGGGAGGAGTCTATTTGCAAGATAATAAATTAACAGGAGTTATCCCTTCTAGACTTGGAAATTTATTAAGTTTAACCAGTTTAGACCTCTCAAATAATAAGCTAATAGGAGAGCTACCTTCTACATTTGGTCAGTTATCGATTTTAACTTACTTAAATGTTTCAAATAATGAGTTAAGTGGTGATATTCCTTTGGAACTTTTAGATTTGAGTAGATTAAACTATTTAAATTTAGGGGAGAATCAATTTGCTATTTCAAGTATAGAGGCTATTAATTCTGAGCTTTCATATATACCTGAATATATCATCTCTTCAGAAAAAACTCTAAAAACAGAATCTGTCACTAATGTTATTTCTGATAATAGTTCAGAGAAAAAATCAAAAGCTATCTCTATAGAAATTTTAAATGAAGATGAAGTAGCTATACTTGAGGTAGCAACCTTGAAAATAGTAGGAACAGAAGAGTATGGTGATTCACTTACTGTAAATAATGAGGGAATATGGAGTATAGAAGATAGAAAAATTATATTTACACCTTTAAAAAGTTTTGATGGTATACCTAAATCTATTTCATATACTATAAAAAATGGTGATGGCGTGGAATCAGCACCAATAGAGATATTTATTAAGAGAAATAAAAGTGAATCTTTAAATATTAACCTTTTGGAAGGTAAACAGGGAGAGCTATTTTTAGTTAAAATTTCACTATCAGAAACTTTCATAAATGAACACTCTGAGTATACTTTAAGCGATGATAAAAAAGAGTTATTTGTAGATGGAGAGGGTAGATGGATAGTAGAAAGCAATGGGATAGTTACGTTTACACCAAATAAAGAGTTTAGAGGCAACCCAGCAAATATAGAATATTCAGTATTTAAAAAGGGTGGAGATAAGTCTGCTATGGGTATTATAGATATGAGTAGTACCCCAGTGTTAAGAGCAGATTCAGATTATGCAAATACAGTGGAGCTATTTGGAATAAAGGGATTACTACTCATGATGTTATTTGGTGGATTATATGGAGTCTTCTATATAAGAGAGATTGAAAATAAAAAATTATAGAATGAAGTTTTGGTAAATCTAAATTTGGTATAATATGGAAAATAGAGAATATCAATATTACTCTATAGTAAATAGGAGAAATCTTTATGAATATTACTATGCTTTATAGTAAACTACACAGAGCGACAGTGACTGAAGCAAACTTACATTATGTTGGGTCTATTACTATTGATCAAGACTTACTAGATGCTGCAAATATGCGTGTTGGGCAGAAAATAGATATTGTAAACATTAACAATGGTGAACGTTTTTCTACCTATATTATACCTGGAGAACGAGGTAAAAAAGATATATGTCTAAACGGTGCAGCAGCACGCAAGGTACATGTTGGTGATAAAATTATTATTATTGCATATGCAAGTATGAGTGAAAAAGAGGCAGATGAGTTTGAACCTAAAATTGTTATTTTAGAAGATGATAACACAATAGCTCAAGAGTTTAAAGGATTAAAGTAATGTTTGAAGGTATGGATATGAGTAAGATGGGGCAGATGATGGAAGAGCTCCAATCAAAAGCTAAAGAGATGGAGGAGCAGCAAAAATCAGTAACCATGACAGCAAAAGCTGGTGGGGGCATGATAGAAGTGACTGCTAATGGTGCAGGAGATATTATTGATATGACAATTGATGATTCTATATTAGACGATAAGGAGTCTCTTCAAATTCTTTTAATCTCTGCTATGAATGATGTCTTAAAAATGGTAGAAGATAATAAAAAATCTCAGGCGATGAACATGATGGGTGGAATGAATCCATTCGGAATGTCATAATAGAATTTTATATGAAGCAACGATTATTATCATATTTTTCTAAAGGACATAAAAGAAGTATCTTAGCTAAAAAAAATATTATTTTTTCTCTATTTATTAAAATTATTTCTATGGTTATTATGTTTGTTATGGTTAGTAAGTCTATAGATTATTTGGGAAAAGAGGCTTATGGATTATGGGTTTTACTCTCAAGTGTACTAGTATGGACTGCTCTTTTTGATTTTGGATTAACTAACGGACTTCGTAATAAACTTTCTGAATCATTAGCATCTTCAAACAGTTGTTCTAAAACAAATAGAAATATGATTTCTGCAACGTATGCAACGATGTTTTTTATATCATTAGCAACTTACTTTTTAATAGGTTTAATTATCTATTTTGTAGATTGGAAAACACTTTTTACTGTTAGTCTCTTTACAAATGATGAGATTCAATCTATATTAATGATTATATTTTTTGCTTTTGCATTTAATCTTTTTTTAAAACCAATTCATGCAATTTTGAATGCATTACAGTGGCCATCAGTAATTATGATGTTTTCGCTTATAGCTTCTGTACTATCTCTAGTGTCGCTTTATTTATTATCTGCAATTCAAGTAGATAATAAGTTGTTTTTCTATACAATAATAATCTCTTTTTTACCAGTACTTGTCTTATTTGTAGGATCTATATTTTTATTTAAAAATAAATTAAAAGAGTATAGACCAAATTTTAAAAACATTGATTTTAAACTAGCTAAAAAAGTAAGTGCTTTAGGTTATTCATTTTTTGTTATTCAATTTGCTGGTTTAGTTATTTCACAGACTGATAATATAATTATTGCATATCTGTTTGGAACTGAAAGTGTTACTGATTATAGTATTGTCTATAGGTATTTTAGTCTTTTTTTGATTGGTACATCAATTGTCTTAACACCTTTTTGGAGTGCATTTACAGAGGCATATGTTAAAAAAGAGTTTGATTGGATAGAAAAATCTGTACGTAAGTTACTTTATACTTTTATAAGTATGGCTTTTTTGGTTGCTGCTTTTGTATGGTACTCTGATGATGTTTACAAAATTTGGATTAATGATGAGATAACTATTCCATTATCACTATCTATTGCTATGGGTGCGTTTGTTGTTGTTTATAGCTTTGCAAATATTTTTGTCTATTTTGTAAATGGAATAGGATATATAAAATTACAGATGTATGTAGGTGTTACGATGGCAATATTAAATATACCACTCTCTTACCTTCTTGCAGATATAATGAATTATGGAATAACAGGAGTAGTAATGGCAACAACAATTTGTGCAGCAATACCAGGTATTTTTTCATATATTCAATATAATTTAATTATAAATGGAAAAGCTAAGGGAATTTGGATAAAATAGTTATTAATTATTTTTATTGGAAATAATAGTTAAAGGTAGTTTAATATGAATAATCATTTAGTAGTAGTCACACCCATTTATAAAAAAGATATTTCAAAAGATGAACACTTATCTATAAAATCTTCTCTTTTACATTTAAAAGAATATGATAAAGTAATAGTAGCACCCAAAAAGTTTATGAATGATGAAGAGTTTCTTAATGTATGGAAAGATCATGGTTATAGAATAGTTTTTTTTAATAACAAGCATTTTGTAAGCTTTCAATCATATAATAAATTAATGATGAATAAAGAATTTTATAAAACA
>JAUTBV010001687.1:0-23019 GCA_032361325.1 Lepetodrilus fucensis | reverse complement strand
TCTCCCTGCTGAAGGCGACTTAAGTTGCCTGATCACATGCAGAAATAGAACACTTTGATTTTATTCAGCAGGGAGAATGTTAAACACTGCTGTAATATACTCATCAAAATATATTAAGGGCCAGCAGATATTGAGCTGGTAGGCTTTCTATCAAATTTTGGATTTGCATTGAATTAGTATTGTTAGTTAAAGAGGGAATATTTCACCCATATGCGACACCAAATTTTGGCACTTGGTTCTGGTACCATTTTTCATCCATTGTGTCAGAATGTTCTTAACTCTCCATGCAGTGATACAAGTCATAACTCTGCACTGATGGATTCACATTGAATGATTCATTCAAATATATGTAAAATATGGATAAATGTATTTCAGCCTTCTTACAGAGATCTGACTAGATATATTTTTATTACGTCAGTTGTTTCTCAGGAACTTTAAATTATTCCCATAATTTATAGTCTAACATATTCTAAAATGCATGCATAGCATACTTTCTGAAAACATTGCAGTCATTTATCATATTCATACCTAACAGCTGTCAAAATGTCTCTTTTTGTCAGCCCTAAATAGAACACTCTGAAAAGCGACTTAAAACCCCATCATGTCTCCAAAGTAAGAACATAATCTCAATTTATAATAATAACACTTCAGATATTAATAATGTTCAGATCTATCACCAACGGCATGCTCAAAACCTAACATTATCAACCTTTACCTTCAGTGAATGGATCAGTGTGCACTCAATGTTCCTTCTCAACTCACTGGGGAGATTACAGCCCAAGCTGTCATACTCATAACTAGAATGTCATCATTCGAATAACCATCTCATCTGTCTGTCTGTCTGTCTGTCTGCCTGTCTGTCTGTCTGTCTACACATTTAAATAGTGCAAATATCCAGAATAACTTCTCAAATGAACTTGGAGGAAATGGGTATGAACACAGATAATAACAACACTAATAATAATACAAATATGAACATTGATATCGCGCCAAATCCATACTTCAAAACCATGCGCATAGAGCTACATTATTACCCAGGTCAATGTGCATTCATTTCACCTTCTCAACTCCCTGGGGAGTATACAACCCAAGCTGCCATTTAAGTAGCTAGAAGGTTTACATTCATAATTACATCTCTTCCTACTGGGTACCCATTTACAGCTGGGTGGACTGGAACAGTGTGGGTCATCTATAGAGGTATACTTACGTGTTGTGTGAACTGGCAATAAAATAATGACTTAGAGGCTGAGTCATATCTTGGCAGACCTTTTTATGCATGGGGTCAAAAATATCACATTCATCCGACAGAAGGTATGCAGTGAAACCTGAAACAGAAGAACAGAAGACCTATAAGTTTCATTGTTGTATTATGAACATGAACAATGCAAAGTGTATACATACTAACATTTTTAATTAATCGTCGGCAGATAATTAATGGGGAAGCTTTCTACCAAATTTTGGAAATTGGATTGAGGAATCTGGTGCCATTGTTCTTCCAATGTGTCTGTAAGATCCGTGAATAGGATATGTACCTGGAGCCTGTATAATAGTAGTTGGTTGAGAATTTTTCATTCTTAAAATAATATAAATCTTAATCTATATTGTTGAGTACAGACACTTTCCAAATCAATTGAAAATGTGGATAATTCTTGTGAATTCATGCGACCAATGGACAAGCTGATGTGCATTTGGATTGACATGATAGCAACACAATATCATCATAACACTTTTTTTAAACAATATTTATTGGAAAAACTTCCTGGATCCATGAACAGCCAACTTAATGGCAATCTGAACCTGACTCCGACATAACATTGCTTTGAAACAATGCAGCTATCAATATTCTTATTTAACAAAACTGGCGTTCAACGTATATAGATAGTTTATCACTGTTGAGCTGACAATTATGGACCCTTTGTACCAGTTTTAGACAGCCAATCCTAATGTAGTGCGATGGTATGGACATTTGGTAGTGCAATGGTAGACTGGGTCTCAAGGCCCTGCGATTCACCATCATATGCTAACAGATGGAATGATCTATTTTGAAGAGCGTAAGCCATCCGAGGATAGGTACAGAGTTCTGTTCACTGCTGGCTACCAATTTCCATAGGCTTCATTACTGTCTTGTTGTCAGTGGCGCCTTCGTATTTAGCAAGCCACCGATCCAAACATAAACACCTTCTTCAAGGTCTTTATGCTTGCCATGACTTATAGTAGGATGCTGAATTCTGAAATGTTCAACCATGTCTTGCTTTGAAATTTCATGTCTCCATAGCAGCCTTGTCTATTGAATGTCCAAATGGTTCAGAAAAATGCTTACCGGTATTCAGAAATTCTTAACTAGTTTTTAGATCAACAGGGATTAGATAAATGACATTACTGACAATAAAAAGACATTATTGTCAATATACAGATATGGATGTTATAGATGACATTATTGTCTATATAAATATGTGATAGATGACGTTACTGGCAATATACAGATATGGATGTGATAGATGACATTATTGTCAATATAAAGATGCGATAGATGACATTACTGGCCATATACAGACATACAGACAAGCTAGTTATCATTACCTGAAATATACATCTACCGATATGGCATCTGACATTACTGACAATATACATCTACAGATGAGACAATTGGCATTACTGGCAATATATGTCCACAGATAACACAATGATTGTCACATTACGGGCAGCCTATTGGAACATTGGTCTAGACTCCACAGTCACAGCATTTCTCTGATGTTGCCACCAGACAGTTCTATATCGATAATGGTAAAATTATCATCACTCCCACTAGAGCTGGCAGCAGTTTGGACTATTTGAGGATCACAGCAGACAATGTCCTTCAGTTCTACAACCACCAAGAGCCTTTACCAATATCATTCTTTTCCTGGTTGAAAATTGTGAAAAAACATATTTTTCCACAGTATACCAAATCATAACAATGCTTTTCAACTGGTTTCAGTTCCACAACGTCCCTGCTTTCAGTTCTACAATCATCAAAAGCCATAGACATCATTACCAAACATACTTTTCCCCTTGGTTAAACATTGTGTAAAAGCACATAGTTCCACAGCATGCCAATATGGTTTTCAACTGGTTTCTGTTCCACAACCTCCAACAAAGCCATAACAACACATACTGTACATGTTATTTATTATTAGTATCAACATCCATGTTTACCGTGGTCGAAACATTCCGTAAAACAATACAGCTCCACAATTGATGCATGAACGATATAGAGCACCAATTAGTTCAATATGTGTAAATTACTAAATACAAAAAGTTGGCATTTGATGCATTATTTTGAACATCACTCTGTGCATCGACATATTGACATATGTTTTTAATTTATTTTATTTGATTGTTTAAATTAATGCTTTACGTAAATATTTCACCCATAGGCGACAACATTTAAATTTTGTTTAAACATACACTTTTGCATGCAGTTATGATTGCTCAGAAATCTATGTACATTACCAAACGACACAACGTGGAACAAAGGTAAGGTAAGGCTGACTGGTGACTACGGATGTGTAGAAGTGTTCTCTCATGTATACCCAGACTGGAGCACGCCATTCATTAATATAACTGAATGCACAAGACTGCTCTGATTGATTCAGGCGAAAGTTGTTAGCAAGATACCATAGTTGGCTAGTTTTGCTAAATTCATTACCATGGTTACTTGTCTTACTTTGGAGAATACTGCATTAAAGTTCTGAGAAAATTCCTTTTAAGTTTATGAACTTTCCCAGAGATTAACTATGCAAACTGGTCAAAAGAAAGACCATTACGTGAAACAAAGCAATATTATCATGTTTAAAAACATCAATTACATGAAACAAAGCAATATTATCATGTTTAAAAACATCAATTACATGAAACGAAGCAATATTATCATGTTTAAAAACATCAATTACGTGAAACAAAGAATCAAGTTCCAATGACCTTTCACTGTTTTGTGAGGCTTATTATGAAATTTCACATTTCAATAGCTTACGGAATACAACCTACCTAAGTCTATTGCAAGAAAATGTTTAAAATGCTTTTAAATGAGCAAGAACCAAACATTCCTTCTTAATCACAATTAGGTAAATTTGATTTCAATTAGCGTCCTATGTGATCCTATGTGACCCTAGCATCACATGTGTACAGGAAATGAGTTGCTTTACCAGCACCAGTTCTAAATGCCCCATAGTAGAAATGCTGTGACATTGAAGGTCAGGGCTGGTATTCTTAAAAGGGCTTAAGTCAGTTTTTGATGATCAATATATAGCAAAAACTGACTTAAGCCCTTTTATGAATACCGGCCCAGGGCTGCCTTCTATGGACTGGACAGTCCAACAGTTATCAGTCACACATGTCCATACCCACTACTACCACTACCACCACCACCACCACTACCACCACCACCACCACTACCACCACCACCACCATCACCACCACCACCACCACCATCACCACCACCACTACCACCACCACCACCACTACCACTACTACTACTACCAATACCACTACCACTACCACTACCACCACCACCACCACTACCACCACCACCACCATCACCACCACCACCACTACCACTACTACTACTACCACTACTACCGTCGGTACTACTACTACTACTACTACAATTCTTCTTATTTTTAGACATGTAGTGTCTAAATGTATTAAAGTACAGAGTAGATGACATCAGTTATTCAAATTCAGGCCAAAGTAATAATCATGAAAGCATTGACACAGCAAAAGCATACAGACAATGTTGGTCTACTGCTACTGCCTAATGGCGGCAAACAACAGACCATTTCCTTCAACAAATACCATGTTATCGGCAGTTGGATCCTGAGTGACATATGGAAACCCATTTCCCCCAGCAGGCAGTAATCTCTGCATTACGCAACAACATTGCGCTGGAAAATAAAAACACTTGCCAATACTTTTGACAGCAATTCAATAAATAATTTTGGAATGATCGAAGTTTCTAGTTTTTTCCCCCAACCAGCTGACCGTCATAGATAACGTCACGTTTGACAAATTTGCACGATCCTGCGACCAATTTTGGGTAACGACCATCTTAAAACAGACCATTACGAGACACATGGAGCTGCAAACTGTCAGACAGTGGCAGAGGTTTATCTCCGGTAATTTTATATCACTAAAGGAGTAGAGGAATAAATGGATTTGAACAGCATCTAATGCACTTTGTCCACATGCTTCGGGGCAGCACCCTGGTAGTCGGTCAGAGAATACAGAAGGTCATTGCCAAGAAGCAGGCCATGTGATGGTGTACTGTTGGTGTTGGTGTACTGATGGTGTTGGTGTACTGATGGTGTACTGATGGTGTTGATGTACTGATGGTGTTGATGTACTGATGGTGTTGATGTACTGATGGTGTTGGTGTACTGATGGTGTTGATGTACTGATGGTGTTGGTGTACTGATGGTGTACTGATGGTGTTGGTGTACTGATGGTGTTGATGTACTGATGGTGTTGGTGTACTGATGGTGTTGGTGTACTGATTGTGTTGGTGTACTGATGATGTTGATGTACTGATGGTGTTGGTGTACTGATGGTGTTGATGTACTGATGGTGTTGGTGTACTGATGGTGTTGATGTACTGATGGTGTTGATGTACTGATGGTGTTGGTGTACTGATGGTGTTGGTGTACTGATGGTGTACTGATGGTGTTGGTGTACTGATAGTGTTGGTGTACGGATGATGTGATTCATTCTGTACACTTTTTATTCACAATAAAACTCCTCCATCTATATGAAAACCAATAATCAATTGTAAAGCCTTCCATGGGTTACTACATCCCAAATGAGGCCAAAGGTTGAATGAAAGAACCATTCAATACCCACCGTAAATAATGTTTTCTTACCACAATCAGATAACCTACTTTAATATGTGCGTCAATGTTAACGAACCTTGACATTTCTAAACTAAAGTGCATTCAGACATAAAAATGATATTCAATAAATGTCTTCCTAAGTTAATGTCGGATAACTCAGCTTCTTCCTTAAAGTTGATGCACTAAGACAGAGTATTAGACGATGGAATCTTTTACAGAGTTGTGGCCTTAATAATAGCAAATTGGCCAAAGTACTCCTAACATAATCCACAAATTGAATGTTCTTTGGCAATAAATAGTAAATTATGTGTGGATAATATTTAAAGCTATGTATGGTCAATAAACTGTGGAAGAATCCCTGCTGAATTCTACATGGCATTAACAACTAGCCCTAAGACTTCCCATCACCCAATGTGCAAAACTCAGGAAGTCTAATGTCCATTTGGATTCTGGAGGTCATTGGTTAATGGCCCTTTGCAAGTAAGCATCTAAGGCTGGCTGGAATTCACAGGAGACAGTGTAGCCCTTCAACTGTGGACTAACCATGCTGGGAACATACCGGGGGCTCCACAAACAAGTAGCAAGCAATGACGGCATCGTGGTATGATCGTGATGCCCTGACATTGGGTAACATGGCACTGGCGGCTGAAGACCTCTTCAGCAACAAACTCATTGTGCTGTTCTGCTGGTGTATAGGGAAAAATCATAGTAGTTCAAGTATGAAAGGACCATGTGAGGGTCTGTTAAGATTGAGACTGTTCCTATTTGTAGAACGGTATCGTGAGTTCCTGTATTTCGGCCTTGGGCTTAATTACAAAAAAATAATGCCTATTGAAAAATACAACTTTCATCTGAAATTAGGCCACAGCTTAAATTCAGAACTGCCAATTATATAATACAGATTTATGTTTCTGATGCGGAAAATGAACAAAACACATAGTTGCCATTTATTAAAGGTGAAACCACCTGAACTGTGAATATCTGAATGTCCTCATTGGAAGAAAGTGGGAACAGCAACATTCAAACAGTTCTATACTCTTTTAACATTAAACTCAAATTTACGCCTAATGGGCCTAATAGGCCACTTCCTTCTTAAGCCCCAAGGGCCAAACTTCACTTGGGCCCAAACTCCTGATAGGTCTAAATGCTTTAGGCCTCCTGTATTTTCATACCTCATCTGATGGCATTTACTGGTGATCTTACGTCTGAGCTTGTTCCTGCGCTACTTGGCCCCCGATAGATCATTACGGTCTCAATATCCTAATTGAGTCAATTCTAGCTTAAGTCATAATCTAACCACTCCCTTCCTCAATCAAGACTGTTAACAGAAATAGATTCTGATGCGGATATATAGATGCCCAATCATGCCAGTTATCAGTGGAATAGAGAGAAAAAACCTGATGTTCACAAAATAGCAAGTCTTTAGAAGTCAGACTCCATACATCTAACATGGTTAAATGTGGAAGATTCACTTCTTTGATATCTGATGTAATGTGGTAAATTGGTCTTTCTCCTGGAAATTGTACATTGTTCAGTTTTCGTGTTATTTGCAAAATAAGACGGCTCATTTCATTTTCACATATTTCTTTACAGCACTATTTTCAGCTTAACCCTCTCCCTGCTGAATTACACAGACACTGCTCTTTATGGCATCTCTGGTTGCCTCCAGCATGGAAAGGGTTAACCCCTGTTCTTTCCAGTACAAATATTTCGTTTGTTCAGCTGATCAAATGGCACTCCATTGTAATGCAATAATAATAATAATAATAAATTAATAATAACATTAATAATAATAATAATAACTAATAATAATAATAAAAATAATAATTAATAATAATAATAATAATAATAATAATAACAACAACAATAATAATGATGTCCATTTGTATAGCATCATTTCCATGTAAGTGGTTTCTCAAAGCAATGAGTAGATTGTATGACAACTGTTGTGGGTTAGATGACAACTGTAGAGAGCAATACAACAAGCCTAGCACAGCACCACCCTAAACTCCAGTTTGAGTAATGTATGCATGCAACCAAACTCCCTAATGGAAACAGATTATATGCTAATGCTTGTTATCAGTCCTAGAAGTGGCGAGTCATCTTTTATTTCCCATTTTATTCATTACATTTTCATGGAACATGACTAAATTATTAGTCATTGCTACCATGGAGACACAACTGGGAATATCCAATTTCGCAATTCAGGCGATATCCGACAAAATTCATCAAGCTATATCTCATTGCAAGTTGCTTCAATTACGGAACTTGCCATGACAGACCGAGACTTTGACAGCTGTGCGACTGATGACCTAAAACTGATACATGACATCAACGCTGACCACTGCTCTGACCACTGTGTCCCCGACTCTGCCAGTCTAGCAGCACAGCCAGGACAAGATCAGACACTAGTAATCAACTTAAATCTATTTCCACATCCAATATTCCAACAGTAATTATCTTACATCAGTGTATAAAACTACAGCAATTTCACTGTCAGACAAGAGGACTGGTAAGTCTGAGAAGTTACCCGTCCTCATACATGTTGGCCAGTGATCAATGATATACATCTTAAAAAACAAACAAAAAATAACACGACATGCGGGCGTGCAAGGATAAAACGTTACCAGTCCTCGCTGAAAAGAACCTGTCGCGGGCATGCAGACGGGCTCTATTTCGAACACTGCTTACATGCAGTCTATAATCACAGAACAGGAAATCTAAGACAAATTTCAAATTATTAGAGGGAAGTGAACTATTTCTAAATTAAGACCCCCCCTCCGCCTCCCCTCCCTACCCCCATCTCACACATGACCCAATGGGGCTGGGGGTGTCATTGGGGGCTGTCCCTGGTGCCACCGTCCACTGCTACCTCCACACCTATGCTGTCTACCACTGCACACACAGCATCAACAGCTACGAGGATCAATAATGATGCCAGCAAAGTTGGCAGCAGAAATTAGCCAAGGCACCTCCAGTTTATAAAATATTCACAAATGTGTCACATAACATTGACAATGAGGTAGGTGTGTGCAGGAACTACAGTACTGCGTCTCTTTAAGGCGACGTTGTGAAATTCTTCCAGAAGTCTGGGATGTCCGACTTCCGATGGAATCCATTTAGAGATTGGCTCGATTTGATAAATGACTCAATGCGAAGATTAGGGATGAAATGACAGGAAGCATACAAAATGTCCCTGAAAAATGCATTACTTGGGTCTCATGGTAGTACTTTTAATGCATTAGTGTGTCATTTTTTTTGGACTTGGCTTTCAAACATGGCATGATAATCAAATTTAATCTTCTTTCATAAAACATTTACTTCCAACAAATGCTGATATTGTATATACACACAATAGCATTACTTCTGTTCATGATAAACTGGCGGTACAAGTCCAACATGGGATTAAATGAAATTCCAGAAAACTAAAACTTGAAACTGATGGCATTTGCATTAGCAAGAGAAATATGATTCACAATTCCCTTACAAAACTCATAGCAATTAGTATGTGTGTGTGTGTGTGTATGCATGTGTGTGTGTGTGTGTATGCATATGTGTGTGTTGTGTGTGGTGCATGCATGCATGTATGTGTGCATGTGGGGTGGTGGGGTGGAGTGGTGGTGGTGGTGGTTGGTAGAGAGAGTTGTTTAATGAGTGTGAGAGTATGTGCATAAGTTACAATGTGTATTTGCATGTGTGTATGTGTGTGAATGTGTATGTGTATGGATGTGTGCATAATTGAGTGAGTATGTGAATGAATGAGTGAGTGAGTGAAGGAGTGAGCAAAATATATGCCATGGAAAAAAAAATAGATGTATATGTGTGTGCATGCACAGTAGGTGCATGTGTCTGCAGTTGCCCCTTCCAAGATATGATTGAATATGAATAAACATATTGTGAAAAGATAATTTTTTGGAAATCCGATATTTGCGATCAATAATAAATTCAAGCCTAAGCTGGCAGCCTACACGGAGGAGTTCTTGATCCCGGCCTCATCCTGTCTGGAAATAGAACCCAATTGAATGACCATCATGACCACGACCTTGGCCAGAAAGTACAAGGTCACGCTGCTCCCTGAGAAAGGAGCACGCACTGCACTTGGTCACTGGTAGCTGGGCTAAACACCTTCCCTACGTGCAGATGACATTAGGACGTTTCCACGGTAACCAGAGTCACTAGCGCTCAATATACCAAAATTTAATACTGAACTTTATTAGTTACTAGCTTGGCGTTCAATATCAAAGGATGCTCGTGAATGGCTAAGAAAAAAGTAATAACATTTCCATAATAGTGAAAGAGGAAAGATCTCGATTTATGATTTCATTGTAATCAACATGGCTTACTTTCATTAGTCTAATAAAATTCAAAGTAGTGCTGTTCTCAGTGTATTGTCCGTGCACAAATAGTTGCAAATAATGTAAAAATATCTAATCTATTAGACCTGATGTAAAAAATATCTAATCTATTAGACTTGATTTTAAAATATCTATTTTTAGCACATTGTCTGTATACAAATAGCTGCCAATTATGTAAATATATCTAATCTAAACTGATCAAAGGACATAAAAGCCTACAGGATATTTGAACTATTTCCTGCGCACTGCCCGCTAGTCCATGAATGTCTGTCTAGTATCACAGTCTTGTTTCATCTCTAGTCATGTTCATCTAAACTCAAATCTAATAAGTTTGTAACAGTAAAAGATTAAGGTGATGAGCTAAAAGTAAGCTCACAAAACCTGCACACACATTGGAAGAACAATGGCATTTGTTAGAAACCTTCCCCACAAAATATCTGCCGGCCCTTAACTTATTGATCTGAGTATATAATAAGATTCATAGTAAGCTCATATCATCAATCATTCTAAGGACAATATACTGTCTGTGGATGGTACATTTAACCCTATCCCTGCTGGCAGTCACTGCTCCCTAGGGCATCTCCAGTTGCCTCCAGCATGGAGAGGGTTAATACTTCCATTGAACATTCAGAAATCTAAACATTTGAATAGCTACACTAGATGATTTAATTATTAAAATATATTAATTATTGCTTTTCTTGCTGTCGAACAAATAGATTACTGGGAAATGTCTGTGGCTTGTTATTCTGTTATTATTAAGAACACAATTGAACAAACCTTGTACTAAATCAACCTGTAAAGAATGAAAATTCAGATGACATAGAACAATGGGAGATAACTCACCATCAATGCCCATTTGTCCTTTCCGTCTGCCTTCTTTGGAAGGTTCAAATTTGTTCATAATATCCAAGCACTTGTCTTTGGTAACTCTTTGCATCTGAAACACAAGGCACAGCAATAGTCGCCGTTCTTAAGAGAACTACACTGGAAAAAACTGCTTAATGCTGCCATAGTCTAAACTGTGCATTTAAATAGATGTTTAGACAAGGGATGACATTTCATGCTTGTAAATAAAATTATATTGCAGGAAGTTGATAACTCACCCCTTGTTCTGCTTCTAAAAATAGTAACAAGTCATCTGTCGACATGTAGTTTGCATTGCTGGCATACCTGGGAGCAAAATAACAGAAAATCAGTGACACACAAACACACACACAAAAACAAAATGCACTCACACACACATACACACACGTGCGCGCGCACACACACACACAACATCAGACACATATACATGTAAGTGAAATCACAATCAACAAACATGTTTCATAAATGCCATTCATCATTTATCTGAAATACAAACTGTTTTGAATCCCATAATGATAACAGATGAACCAGGTCCCAAGATTATGGAGTGTTTTTTATTACAAACATGTTCAATTCAAGGTTTTGTTCACAAATCCCAATTAAAATTTGAACATGAAATCTTGACCAATCAGTACAATAATACGGCATCGGAATAACTTTTATATGAAGCACAATAAGCAATTAGAAATGAATGCTGGTAAACATCCTTCAGGAAATAAAGATAGCCGCCATCTGCCAGAATCTACTAATGCTACTTGTGTCTATAATCAAAATCACGTTTCCACTACATCCCTGAGGCATTGAAACCTGCGCTCAGTCCGACCATAGGTCAATACAGAAAACTGGCAACAAATTCTATTGCCATGGTTGATAATGATGTTAATAATGAAACATTTCAGCATTTCGCCATTACCACAAACTCCTCCGCTCCAAGGTACTCAAACATTAGCAGTCTTGCAGTCTATGGTGCCTACAGTTACCTTAGAGTTAAGCCGTTTCTTAGAGTTATGCCATTTTCTTTAGAATTACGCCATTTCTTAGAGTGACACAGTTCCTTATAAGTCACACCATTTGTTAGAGTGACACAGTTCCTTATAAGTCACACCATTTGTTAGAGATTTGCAATTTCTTCGACTGATGCTGTTTCTTAGTTTTTCCGTTTCTTGTGGAGTTAAACTGTTTCTTAGTGAGTGAATGAATATGGAGTTAATATGGAATCTTTCACCCTTTTGCCACATTTCCGTTTCTTAGAGTTATGCCATTTCTTAGAGATGTTGTCTAATGAGCTACTCAATTTCTTAGAACTATGCCTTTTCTTAGAGTTATGCTTTTTCTTAGAATTATGCCGTTTCTTCAGAGTTACGCTGTTTCACACATGAGAGCTTGGACCATCATGGATGATTTCCCACTTACCGAACAAGAAGAAAATATATCTCTGGGCGAGTGGAGATTTCTTTGAAGAGAGAAATAAACTCGTCACTGTTTAACCTCCCTCTCTTCCCGTCCACTCTTTTCATCTCCAACTCCTGCAAAACAAGACCAAGGATGTTAACTACATTGCCACAGCACAGACAGCACATCTTATCATGATCGGATCAGAAAGGTAACATTCACGAACATTGATGCCAGGCTCCAAGGACAGGATTTGAACCTGGAACCTTTGGTTCCGAAGTCCAACATCCGCCAACAACTGCGCTACCAGATGTCCCTACAGCAGTGTATAAAACTCCAGAAATTCACTGTCAGACATGAGGACTGGCAAGTCTGAGAAGTTACCCGTCCTCATGCATGTCCTCAATGATCGATGATATACATCATGAAAAACAAAAAAAAGTAACACGATATGCGGGCATGCAAGGATAAAATGTTACCCGTCCTCGCTGAAAATAACCCGTTGCGGGCGTGCGGACGGGCTCTATTTCGAACACTGCCCACAGACGGCTGTATTAATTTCTGAGTGAGTGAGTGAGTGAGTGAGTGAGTGAGTGAGTGAGTATGGAGTTCTGTACGCAGCTGACTACTAAATTTCCCACTCTATCCTATGAGCTTTAGGCCAGAGACATAAAAAGAAGAGTTATTCCAGACTTGTACTCCTAACGATAATGTTTACAATGTAGTTCTCATACCAATGACTGATAATGTTTACAATGTAGTTCTCATATCAACAAAATAAATTCTGGACTTTTTAATTTAGCATTGTGTTATTTTAACAATGGTGAATTTCCAAATATCTACAGGCTCTAGGTATATTCTTCAAGAACTTGCAGAAACATTGGAAGGATGACACCAAATTCCACAAGCCAACTTCTAAAATTTGGTAGAAAGTTTTTCAAAAACAATAATTTTGCTGGTCTTCAATTTATTATAAATCTATCTATTGTCAATCTGACAATCTGATTGGTTCACATGACCCCAAAACATTGCGTTCATACTTTGATAAACACAATTTTCTTAGGCTACAGGTGCTTGATTGACAGTTTACCGGTCGCGGCTAATGTCAATATCATATATTATTACTTAATTACATATATACACTTTTGTTATTTCAGACTAGCAAATGAATGTAATCTCCACCAATTTGTTACGTAATTTATTTATACGGATTGACTGTCATTTTAACCGATGTGCAAACTTTTGTATGAACCGCTTTGCGGATTTATACAGTTTGCACATCGTTTTTTAACTATCATACCTCGATGAACATAAACAAAATGACAGTCAATCTTTAAGTGTTGAGTAAAGATAACATTATGTGTGACATTCTATCATAATCAGTTCATAAAGGGAGCTTATGTCAAAGCACAATTCTAGATACGAGCTAACATTCATCTTAATAAATATTGA
The DNA here is from genome assembly GCA_032361325.1 of Lepetodrilus fucensis. NCBI lineage: Eukaryota > Metazoa > Mollusca > Gastropoda > Lepetellida > Lepetodrilidae > Lepetodrilus > Lepetodrilus fucensis. The sequence goes on along the minus strand of JAUTBV010001687.1, from coordinate 9,092 downwards.
TATTTTCAGTAAGAGTGACACTTTACTATTCTCCAAAGGACCATTATAAGAAGACAAGAAGCATTGATGAGAATGAGAGTGAGTACACTGATCTATTGACCTGCTTATTGCTTTGTGGAAGCTATTAGTACATGGAGTTCAGTGTCATATATTATACATAGAGGAGCTAACATGAGTGGACCTTTATTAATCAATTTATAAAACAAGTTGGTAGAACTTATATTTTGTAAGGCTTTGCCACGCACAATATCAGTTTTATCAACTAGTTTTATAAATTCACAGGGTTCACCATTACCACTTGCCCGGGCCATTTCTCCAAATGCTAAAGGTATCCTAAGGGCGAGTAGGAATTCATGTCTTTTGTAAACATTTGTTATTTGTATCATTATTCGGGCGAATACGTTTTGAAGTTAGTTATTATCACTGAATTCAGTAATAAATTAACACAAATGTTAGATTCTATTTATTACATAACTAGAAAAGACTGTAAATTAGTACATACTTAACAGTGAAAGACACAATGTAGACTGGCACTTTCATAAGTTTATCATACCACTATTTGAGCAATTTGGCATGTCATGTTTAACATTTTCCATGTACCAGAGTTGTACCAGTTATTTGTGCTTGTCAATTAATTGATATTATTATTATTATTATTATGATTATTATTTGTATTATTTGTATTATTATTATATCTTCATTCTGCTTCACACAATGTTTTCCTATTCTTGAAATGTGTGAAGTTTGACAAGAAATAGATCATAAAAAAATACTTCATCAATGTTTTGACAAACATGTGACCTTGATTCCTGACTTAGTCTCTGCTCGACTCCATATTTTACTCCCCATCGGTTTAGTGGGCGCAAGTTGCAGTATTTATTTCTTGGTAAAGTTTTGCCCCCCAGTCAATGGTACTGCCAGTCATTTGAAGACTGAACTTGTATCAGGTTACATACCAATCTACAGCCTGGCCCCTCATTGGTCATATTGCTAGTAGAACGCTCCAGGTACAAACCATTACACAAAGTCATCATTACTTTCAAATCCAAAGTTCAAATTGGTTTAATGTATGTTTCTAACCCGAGGCTGTCTCTCTGCCAAAGTTCTTGAACATCCTGCAGTCATATCATGGCAAAGTAATCACTATACAATTACCCTATCTGGGTTTAACTGCCCCTAAATAACACCCAGAACTCAGCACTTCTATGGCACTTCCATGCTGACCAGCCTATTCCATTGGTAATCTTGGCCACAACGTTCTATTATTACTACAGACAATTTTGCATGATTGCCAGATAAAACCTGGGCTTTTTTTAATTTATGTAATGACGTATAATCAAATGGTATTAGTCCTAGAAGAAAGGAATTAAGTGTGTCAGGGCTGAGCAAATCGGAAACCAATTTTCTGTAGAACCTGAAAATTGAAAATAGACAGAACATCTTGAGAATATTTTGACTTTTTATACTTTCTCCAGAAGGGAATTGGAAAGTAATTCACAAGTTAATATTCTCGTGATACGCATCAAGTTGAAATGGAATGCCAGATTAATTTGATGAGATCGGGTAATTTGATTCAAATGGTGATACCTGATAACACGCGAACATGGTCTGCATGTGGTAATACACCATCTAGATCTATATCATTAGCATAATACTAATGCTTTCATATTACGCAATGCCAAATCTACATTGACAATGTTCAAACACAAAACTTATTAAGTTGGACAACTCTTTTCCAATCCTTTCCTAATGAATAAACAATGCTTAAATAGTTTGTATTTATTTAAATTCACACTACTTTTCGTGACTAGTTTGAGATAATCCTATAATCACGATGACTATAAAATAAATACAACACTTTCTCAAACACATACAATCACAGATAGTTGACTTACTTTTATGGACAAAGACATTATTTCTTCAAATTTATCCATTTGATTTGTCTACACAATACTTTATTCAACCAATTACATATTCCTCACAGGATATCAACTAGAATTGTGTTGATCACTTTACCATGTATACTGTCACATCCAGCCAAAAACTCACATACTCAAGAAAATAAGTTAAGGGCCCACAGATTTGTGTAGGTGTCCTTTCTACCAAATTCCAAAGCTTAGCTTTCATAATCTGGTGGCATTGTTCTTTCAATACGTCCGTAAATTCATAAAGAATACGTTGAGTCTGTATACATTTGGAAATGCGTCATTGTTAAAATAATTTTAACATAAAGCTAATTTTATATGTCCAAAAAATGGTATTGCCCAATAATTTATTTTAATGAGTAGAGCATTAACCCTCTCCATGCTGGAGGCAACTGGAGATGCCCTAAAGAGCTATACCTGTGCATAATCCAGCAGGGAAAGGGTTAATGATCTGGCAAAGTTTGTGGGTTACAAATGTAATTAAAGTGACGCTGACCTTGAGTTTCTGGTTGATGACGGAGATGGTGATGGTGGAGTTGGTCTTCCTCATCAGCTTCACGACCTCCGCCTCATTGAGCAGTCCGGACTGTCCGCGGTCCGCGGTCTCAAACAGCTCCAGCAACCACGTGGCAACAGTTAAGGTCAAGGTCATCGATGACTTCAAGAACGCCATACAGCATACACTCATTTACTTTATAGCCCATTCAAAACATGGTATTCACATTACAAGACAATGGGGCCTATTACCAAAATGTTCTTACAAACTTCTTAGCCTAAGAACAGTTCTTAAAGGTTCTTATAGTATGGCTACAAACTGTTCTTAGGCTAAGAGGTTGGTAAAAATGTTTCGAGAACAGGCCCCCAGTAGTGTAAAGCCACATACAAAATGCATTTGCAATTTAGGCATAAGAACTGAAAGCATGGCTAGAATATTTGCTCATTAATGTAAATATCATCTACATGATGGTACTTTTTCCATTAGTACTGATTAAGATACCTGAAGACTGGACATACATGGTATTCATGTTACAAATGTGCAACTTTCTAAGGTGTCTGGTACATCTAGATACTTCTACTGGTGGACCAAAGTATTGATAGAATATTGACTATACATGTAGTATTAGTAATACACCTTTCTGCTTCTCATTACCAAGCATAACAACGGAAAATATATTGTGAACAGCGGGAAAACAAGTCCGGAGTCTGTGGCTGTAAGCTTCCCAGGGCAAAGAAATCAGCAGATTTCTACGGATCTGCAGAAAATTGCCATTGCCTGCATTAGTATTGATTTGATACATGAAGAGTGGACGTAATTCTGTGTCAATGAGTTTGTACCGTATACAACATATTCTCTAGATTTCCGCTGCTCAGTCCTCATCAGAATGCATACAAAAGAACATTACATTATTTACTTCATATGTTTTAATCTTCTTTTCACACGAGAACTGGTGGACAGTTGATAAGTAACTAGTCACACCTACTGTTTCCCCTGGTTCCACCCAGAATTCCACAAAGGACGTAATGTTGTTAAGATATCTTTATCCTGGACAAGTTTCCATATCAACTGTGGACATTGCCATCAATCAATGGCAACACGCGGCAACAAGCAAATCTATTCCTTGTGCGCAATCATCTTCAGATGCTAATGGATGTACAACTGGTAAAATAGGACAACTATCTTATTTGAATAGAAGATCGATGTGTTTATCTTAATGACAGCGAATGGGATTCTTGCCAATGTAATGTGTGATTCTTTTCATTCATGATATTATCCAGAGACATTAAAATGATTTATGGAGTCTTTAATAGTTGGAGAATGGTCTCGCTAATCTTTTGCTGAACCCTGTCTCTAACGTAACTGTATAATGCACATTTAAATATTGCACTATTAAGTTTATAAGGATATGTGTCTCTCATCAATTGCAGATCTTCAATAGCATTTGGACCTGAAAGTGAAAATGGAAGTCAAAACTGAATACTAGTGAATAAATATACAAAATATTTAAATTATTCAATGTATTTTAATATAATATTACTCAACAAAAGCTAATAACAACTAAAATGATTCCATCAACATTTGAAACTATTAAATTTACATAATAAGTATAATTTTGCAAACTACATTTTCTAATTGTGGATGATATATGACGAGACTATCCATAATCTCAGATGGTGAAAGTAAATAGTTTAAATGTAAATCATATTGTTTGGTATTACATTTATATACAAGGTGCGTTCAAAGACACGAGGGCTGAGTAAACTGCTTAGTTAAACTGGTTCCCTGTACCATGTATGGTTCATACGTCTCTTATTAAGACAGTGGCTAGTTTGGTAAACCGCTTGCAAGCGCATGTGTCTTTGAACGCACCCCAGGTGTTCTTATCCACACAGAGGCATACAGAGAAATGTTCAGGTGATAAATGAAGAGATAACGTACATGTCTGCGATGTGGAAGTAGCATTTATGAGGCACGTGAGACCAGTAACCCATATGTTTGCTTCGTCCGGCGTGTTTGCGATGAGATCCATTGACTCGAACTCTTCGCCAAAGATTATGGAAAAGGCACACTCGTCCGGGTAAATCCCCGCGATTTCCTTGTTCCGGAGGGCATCCGTGGTCTTTCCGTGGCGGACTTCTTTCACAGACCGGACAGCGACTGAAACAAACATATTGGGTTAATACCATTGACAACAATTAATGCCATTGACAAGGAGTAATGCCATCGACTAGAGGTAATGCCATCGACTAGGGGTAATGTCATTGACAAGGGGTAATGTCATTGACAAGGGTTAATGCCATTGACTGCCACTACACGTTGCACTTTGAAGATGTATGTCACTGGTTCAGTTGGAGGCTCAATTGGTGGTTCTGTAAAACCGTTGGACATTATCCTCAACATTGGGTTCATCATTTGAGAAATCAACAAGTATGACAGCTAGTAAGACAAATACTGTTGAATGATGTTATGGTAAATTTCAAACTGATAAACTCAATACTAATTTTTCCAAAAAGAATTATTGTAAATATAATTATTCCAACTGATAAACTCAATACTAATTTTTCCAAAAAGAATTATTGTAAATATAATTATTCCAACCTAATAAAAGTTGAGATAAAATGTGGATACACCTAAAATAAATTGAAATAACAGTATTATTTATTTAATAAAAATGAATAAATGATAAAAAACACACAATGTCTATACACATGATGAAGTATAATTAGCTTACATAACTGTCCATACCATTGAATTTGCTACTACTGAATTGCCTATAAAGCAAAGAACGTGGCTATCTCAAGGATGTAATAGTGGATGCTACTTCATTGATTCATGCACAGAATAGTAACTCATTGTCTACATTAGATGAGATCCAGTTATTATGAACTCTTTAACAGGAAGTGCTCCCACGGTGAATCCTCTCGTGTGAGTGTGGAGATTAGGAGGCCAGACAAAAGGATGATATAGTAGTTGGCTGTATCTTATAACCATATAATCACTGATATGTCCATTAATCAACCACGGATTAGAAATCGATAAAAAAAATCCTGCCTTGTCAAAATTGTCTGGTTGAGGACAGGTTAGCATAAGAACTGATAGAGTAACAAGCCAGTCTGACGAAACCCAATCAATTGCAACGTGGGGCAGGAATCTATGGGTGACGACATTATTTTCCACATGATTACGTCTCCAATCAAGTCAGCAGGATGAAGTCAACCAACGTCCTTGTCATCTATAAGTGGAATGACAAGCACTTCTACTGAAGATGAATCTATTAAGGCCATCCGTATAACCGTATATATATGCATCAAACTGATGATTGACTTTATCCTTGAACTGTTAAGAATCATTACGAGTATAATAGGATATGAATGCGGGAGTTGAGAAGGGATATACGTCTGGTAAAGGTCAGTGTCTGAGAGGAGAGCATTTATCCTTCATTCATTCAGTGGCAGACTAACAGGATCAATGTCAGCTGGACTTGTAAGAGGACCAAGCTGTTATGAAATTAAACACAATTCACGTTGCTGGACAAGCCAGCTCAGAGTTTTCAACATGCACAAAATATATGTACCCATGTCAAAGGTGAAAGCACGTGTGCAACAACTGTCTGAGGCATGTGCATGCGTGCGTCAAAGGTGAAAACACATGCATAACAACTGTCTGAGGCACTGTACCGCTAATAATGTGAGTTTATCATCTATTTTGTGTTACGTGTTTGTTAAACCCACTGTAAAGTATTCTGGTGGCTGTGATACTCATTTGAATAGCATTATACTATACTACGTGCTTTCATCATTGACATGCACATGACTATTCCGCATATTATCCGACACTTGACTGACTTAATTAATGTCAATCTTCTGTAAGGCATGTGAAGACGATGCATCCAGCTGTAAATGGGACTAATCAGTTATTTTCAGATTAATTAATTCAGCTGCTGCAATATATGATTCTCAATTCCCAGGAAATATTAGAGGTTGCTTGCAGCTTAGCTGTGGAGCAGTAGTGCACTTGGAAACCCATAATATACGTAGTGCTGAATGTTGCAGTAAACTTATGCGCAACGGCTGGTACTGACAGATCAAGGTTGATACCTTCATTGCCACTCTACAGATAGCACATCCTTTCATGAACATTGATGCTGGGCTCCCCAAGGCGCGATTTGAACCCAGAACCTTTGGCTCCGAAATCCAACATACTAACCATTGTGCTACCATCCATCTGTACTACTTTATATATATAGAGAATCGCACCTAGCAGGGATCAAAATTAACACTAGTCGTCCCAATGCTAAAGGTATCCTAAGAACTTGTAGAAATTCATAGCATTTGTTATTTGTATCACTATTCGAGCTAGTAAGTTTTAAAGTTAGTTTCTATCGCTAACCTAGACTTTTGATATCAATAAATATCAACAATTATTGGTTAAAGCAGCATAAATCTGACGTTTGCTCTACTTACTTACTTTGACGTACACACATATGATATCACTGTATTTTGATAAGGCTATCTTTCTGTTTATAAATGTGAAATATTTTGTTCCTGGTATGTATGCTGGCGACTGATTGATGTTACTAACATGACATATGTTGTGGAGTTCTTATTAAAAGAGTTAATAATAATTACTAGTAACATGTAGGAATTTGTCAATTTGTTATTTTGTTCTTGCTAAAGGTTCTACTATAAGGTCAACTTTCACGTGATGTGAAAAGACATTTACTTGTTTTCTTAACAGCAGCAGTGCAGACAATGTATTACTAGAGCTGGCTATTGATACAGTATATATATGATCCATAATTGTGTTTGAGCAAAATCTCAAACTCAAGTTTTGTTTCCAGAAATCGGATCGAGATGTTGGTTCCATTATAGTAATATTACGTTGACATCGCTGTTCTGAAAAATAGCATTTTAAATGTATTATCTTTTAATATCAGTCTGCTGTTTGTCTCATGACTTCTGTAAGTTTGTTACAATCAAATAAAAAACATATTTTGTAATATATAAATCTGCTCATAATTATCGATAGCATAGCTTTTATATCAAACATTTACATGGGTAATAATCGTGATTAATTTTATTGTAACTTCATCACTTCATGTCTGTATTAGTGTATTTCATAAGAACACAAGACCTGGCCCCCGAGATTACAAAACCTTTTTGAGTATGATTCCATGCTCAACTCAAAGTTTTCCCCATATAAAATTTGAGCTTGAGCCAGTGTATAAAACTCCAGCAATTTCACTGCACTGCCAGCCATGAGGACTGGTAAGTCTGAGAAGTTACCCGTCCTCATACTTGGCCAGTGATCGATGATATACATCTTGAAAAACGAACAAAAAGTAACACAACATGCAGGCGTGCAAGGATAACACATTACCCGTCCTCGCTGAAAATAACCCGTCGCGTGCGTGCGGACGGCTGAGCTCTATTTCGAACATCGCTTGAGCATGAAATCGTACTCTGAAAGTTTCGTAATCTCAGGCCCTATTCCTACTGCCCCAGTGACACACTGGGTATTCTGGTTGACATTACAGATACTAGTGGTCACTGACATCCAAATGGACATATAAAAATACATATAAATATCAATCGTGATGATAGTCTTGAATGGCACAATTGTTGAGGCATATACACAACAGTGCTAATTCCCCTGGTCTGTGCCATCATACATCAAACACAAGCACAGCCATCAATTCCGTCTTTGTTCCATCAATCAGCAGACATCAACTTCTCAAGTGGAATTGAATATTCAACACCACAGACAGAATGCCGCAGATAGAATGGCTGTGGTTCCAAGCATGCTCCGTTTCCCGATTCCATCGTGCATTAACAGCCCGTGTGAATATAGATCGCCGTCAAATCTGCCTGCAGAGATCCGATGACGTGACGAGGCATCATTGAGCCATGGTGCCCGACATGGGGAGGAGAATAAGACTGTAATCTGCTACTGCCTATCTGACATGCCTTCAGTCCTCGTAGTCGTCATGTTTGCTGACGGCTGATGGTTTCCGAGGTGTCCACAGGGCTGCCATTAGTCCAGCAAGAAATGGAAGGGTAGAGTCAGCAAACTACAGATGTCAGTTGCCAGCTGGTATTTCCTATTGCTTTTCATGGATCACTGTATTGTCTAAATTCTATGACAGTATTATTATTATTATTTGTATTATTATTATTATTATAGTGTTGTTATTTGCATTGAGTACCAGGTGACAGTAAGTTTTTCTATTTTGGATTAAATCCAAATACCAGGATATAGTTTTTTGTGACTTCCAGCGTAGAACTCTGGCTGAGAATAACACCATGTGAATATTATAGGAACAATTATACGGGAAATGTGTAATTTGTTGCTTTATATGAAGAATCTCTTATCTACACCCCACCTACCCTACACTCACAAACCTATTATCTCTACCTACCCCAGGGATCAGAATTAACGCCAACCCCGGACATTTCTCCCAATGCTAAAGGTATCCTAAAGGCTAGTAGAAATTCATAGTTTGTTATTTGTATCACTATTCAGGCTAGTAAGTCTAAAAGTTAGTTTCTATCGCTGCCACCTCCAATCAACCTGTAGGTTATAAACCACTAAATTATTTGAATTTCCCGCCAGACGGATGTTTTGTACATAAGTCAGTACAGCATAGATGGGATTTCTGGCCCTGGATT
>JAUTBV010001576.1:0-23048 GCA_032361325.1 Lepetodrilus fucensis | reverse complement strand
GTCGATAAAACTGATATTTTTATATCAGTTTTACCAACTCGTTCAATAAATTCAGTATTAAATTACCACTCATGTTAGATCCTCTATATATATATATATATATATATTATAGCTTTCGAACATATATTTCCTTTTATTTGACATCATTATAACACAAGCAGAATTTCTGCCAATGCTTCGGACAGTAATCCTATCCTTTATTACAATTCCTGTTCTAACATTTACAAAACCCCGCTTCTTTTCATGTTGGAAGCAATTACTGAAAGGGGTCATTTGTTGTTTATTATACGATTTAATACTACAGTACACCATCAAACCTCTGACTGCATGTAATCGTGCCACACATCTAGATGTTAACATAGGGTGGCATGATTGATTGGCATCAGGGTTACAGGGGTTTGCCATGGTTGTAGGTAATAGTTAGTACATGTTTGTTTGTTTTGCTGCAGTAATAATACACAGTTGATAGGATATTTCAGTAAGTGATGTTTATGTAAATGCACAACTGCAATATCAGTTTTAGAATAGGGCAAATATATAATTTAAGTACACGAAACATAATCTACGGATTGAAAATAAAATTGTTTCAAATGCAATTACCGGTAATCTCAAATGAAGTTAATATGTTTATTATTATTAATAAAATAAGTTGAATATGTATTTATCTATATTGCAATACGATGAAATACAAGTTTACCTTAGTTAACATATTTCGAAGCATATGAAATTTATATAGTTTAAATGCTACTCGAGTCTATGTTGTGAACTACATGAAAACAACATCAAGGTGCACTTCACATTGCAAATATTACATAGTTTTAGTCTAATATAATTTACTAAAGACAGTAAAATGCTACCGAATGGCTCTACTGTTTGAAATTGACAAATGTTCACTTAACATACCAACTATGTACTTTTCAGCTCGAAAAATTAGTAGTGTTAGTATACAACACGACGTAACCACATCAAAACGAATCAGCCATGTCAGCTAGCACGTACGTGGAAACAATTAGGAAGCTTTCTATAATACCTATCCATTTATCTAGCTTTGTTGATACGAAACAACACATTTATAACGTTATTAAAGGTTGTCAAGTATACTTGCTCAAAGAGTCCACGCTAAACGACGCACTTAATGTAATGCGTATATTCAGTGTTTAGCTGTTCTACTCGTGGACAATATCACGTTCACATTAGTGTCTTAGAAAAGTATCATGTCATCTTGATGTGTGTGCACAGCACGATTATCTTATTAAAATGGAAATACTGTTTTCGTGTTTCGTTTAATTATAGGAAGCATTAAAAAATATATTTGATATAGATCTTAAAATTACGATTTTCAAATAGAAACACTTCTTTCCTTCAGGATACGCGGTTTGCTGGCATATTTCATGGTCAAACGCATTTTACAAATACAGGATACTAATGTTCTATTCGTTCTATTCTTGTTTTGTTCTGTTCTGGTGTGAAGTGCTATTTCAAGTGTTTAGGCGGTCTACATTAGTGTCAATGTCAAATTTAGATTCATCTTGTCTCGTTGCTTAGCAATTCCCGCAGCGACGTTAAACTCCATATTCACTCACTCGTTGCTTAGCCTTACGTCAGTGGACGCAGCATCATCATAAACATGGCAGTGGTAGAATTAACAATACATTCCATGAAAGTAATGCTATACAGCAATGCTAGAAGTCACTGCCAGTGTCTCAGCAGACTGCTTTAGTAGACAAGTGTTCCATCCAAGAAAGATAACTTGACGCCGGAAAGTCAATCCGCCCCTATTTTATTACAACTAGCACAATGACCGCAGATATGCTTATAGTATACTGGATAATGTATTATATACGGATTTAGCCAGGTTACAGAACAGCATTAATAGCTGTTTTGTTTTGAAGTTGTGAGTTCATGTTACTGTACTTCTCACGAATATTTATTTCGAGTCTTTTATTCTGGTTTGTTAATATAACGAATTATTACGATATACATTTTCATAATTAGTTTTCAATTAAACTCGATTTTGCTCTCACTTTGGATACATAGTCAGGAAATATGTTTCTGTACTTCGGTTATTTTGGATATTTGGGATAGATATTAACATGACTTATAAGTACTATTATAAATGATGTAGGAATAGCACAGTCTAACATTCATCACTCATGAATTCAAGATTAAGAATACAAGTTTTCTTTGCTGCCCCTCTGACCATATCCATATACACGTCTCTTAATAGTCTTATGCTCAACTGTGAGGTTAGAGACATCTCGAGTTACAAATAATTATATAATACTTCAACAACTGTAGCTCAATATTTCTATATTTTCAGGGTCCGCGGCCAAGCAAGTTGGAAAAGGCAGATATTCTAGAAATGACGGTTGACTATATCAAGAAGACAAAACCAGGACATGAAGGTGTGTTATCTGTCTACCATTCAAAAATTATCCGCATAACCTTCTTCGTTTTCTTCTTTCCTTCTGTCTTTCTTCTTCTTCTGTTTCTTCCTCTTCCTCTTCCTCTTCTCTTTTTCATCATCGTAGTCTTCTTTCGTCTTTACTTCCCTTTTAGCATTGATTTCGATTGGTCACTGTATACATTGTAGTCGAAGCAATTACAGTTTATAGTACTATATACCCTTGTTGCTGGGAGAGTTCATCAAGGGCTAAATACCTAGTCGATTATATAGTCGATTTAAATCCTAGAGCTCAACACTTAAACGCATGAACAAATAGGCAAACGTTACGAGCAATTTAATCTTCCACAAGATATTTCCCCAGTATATACTAGTATTTAAAATTCCCTGAATCCTGCATTTTCCAAGAACAATCAGAATGTCGGATCACAAAGAAGATTGTTCATCATCACTTGGTATTCATGACCCATTTAGACGTGACTTATCTATCTCGTACTCTTAGGATATCAGTGTGAATCGTTGAATTTACCCATATCGTCCACTTTACCTGATTCATGAAATCAGATAGGGCGGAACGCTATTCGAAAAATATATAAGTGATCCACGAATGTTGGTACCATGTGGACATTGCGAACATTATCATTCTCTTAATGTTGCATTCCTTACACTACTACTCAGCGACTCAGCCACTGTCCGTACACATCAATAACATATTAAAATAATAACTACGATATCAGGTATGATGTATGACTTCGGTCAAACTGTGTTGTGGGTCTGGATACCCTATAATAAGCTTGACTCAATTTACCAACATTGATATATATTGCATATACTAGTGCATACTTATGAATGAACATGATGGATTATATGATATTACATAGCCTTAGTATATTATGACGTCGGCTCAAATTATATTTGAAATATTGTTATTATACAAAGACATTCCGTTGGTAATTTATGTAGGGAGACCAGCCTTAAATCAAACAGTGAGTTTAACGGTTCTATTGTCTATTATTATGTCTGGAAGCACAGTATATCACGGTCAGCTGATGGGGTCTCCTAGGGCTTAACTGACCATTGTGAGGATAGTCCGTCCCCCGGGCTAATCTATGACCCCAGGGGTGGACGAACATTAGATGCCACACTCCATCCTACTCGACAGGGATCGAGAACGTCTTGAAAACGTAACAGGTTTATTTTGACACCATTGTCATGTTTTTAAATGACATAAATTGTTGTATCCGTGCAGGATTCAGTTTTGAAGTGGGGTTTAAATGATTATTGGGGTAATGAGAAGCGATTAATTGGGGTTAGGGGGGTCAGGAAATGTGGCACGAGCATAACACTGTTTACAATACACAGGTCTGGCAATATGGAAGGAGAAGATTCAATTTATTGGTGACATGTAATTTGACATGCATAGAACGTTGCGAACAGGAAATTACTTTAACTTTTAGCCAATTCATAAGACATTTGGGTATTGAAGGCTGAAATCGAGATCTCAAGCTTTTGGAAATATGTAATTGATTCAAATTTCTAATTTGTCAGATAGTCAATTACTGTATATCAGATTCTAATTTTATGATTACTCATACAGAACAGTACTATTATAAATATATAATTATTGGTAGTCAGAAGCCACATTACAATTATAGATTAGAATGTACATGCTTAACAATGACACTTGTAATAATTATGTTCGCAATTTAGAAGTTAGATCGTATTAAGTGTATATAATGGACGTGTGGGGTAACAGTCACAATGGTTCCATGCCACCCACGAAGGTTTGATGGTACGATTTGGTCATGCATCGGATGCGATTAACACAGACTGATATAAACAACAGAAGACATTTTATTATGTTCAAATCGTTCAGTAAATGAGTACGCGTTCAAATCTGACAGTAACAATCCACAGAATAGTATATCGAGACTCTATGCGTATCTTCTCACCACAGCCATGACGTATCTATCATGCGAAGTAGGTTTTACGATATGAATATTCACGACTTACTGTCTACCATATACATTAATACTACTATGCATGGCCATATTTGCATTTTAATTCCTCTTTGAATTAACATGATTTGCATAGCAATAATACGCCTACTATAACTTATTAATTGCAAGGCAGTTCTAAGAATTTCTGCACTGCATACTATTCTTATGTCTAGTATAACATGTACCATTTTGTATTAAAATTGATAATGCATTATACACGCCCTACTTCCGTATCTGCTTGATACACATGGCAATGCATTTCACTGAATTGCTATCTTGCATATATACGATCAAAGTCTATCATAGTATTTATCCTTTATTGAAGCCTAGTATCTCTAGATTACGCCCACGGTTTTGTACGGCAGCCATGATAGCGTTAAAGCCTCTAATTACAGACAGTTTATGCCTGGGTCAGGGTACTCTCCATGGAACTATCGCGTCCCGTTCGTTACATTGCCATTGTCTCCCAAATAGCATATGTTTCTAGAGAGGAGGATAGATTCAGTACCCCGGGGTGTGAAGGATTAGATAGCGGGGAATAATGTTTTCCCGACAGTGATTGTTACAGGGTATTTGACACGACAAAATAGTCCTTAAATCAAGCGAAACTTTAGTGAAAAACGTGAAGGACGCGAGGTAACACAGGCTTGCTACGCTGATTTAAGAGAAAAGACTTCCCCGGTCCAATTTTGAAGATTTATCCCAGATGCCACCCAGTTAACCTCTGACCCGAGGTCCGGACCCTGTATTGTCCATCTTCGTTTGACCATCAGTCAATGGTCACTTGTTCAGGTGCTCAGGTCAGAACTGACCACATCATTCAGTACATTCGCGTGTGCCCATAAGGCTTCTCTCTCTCCCCACCCTTTCCTACCCCCACCCTTTCCTACCCCCACTCGCTCACCTGGACGCGATAAAAACTGACCACTGGGCCAGAAGAACATCCTTAGGAAGATCCATCAGGGAAAATGTCCTAAGGGGCGTAGAACCCTATTTGTATTTGACCATTGACCACTGTCCACTCTCCGTATATCGTCCGTGAGAAGATCTCCCGGAACCCGACACCGTCCATTTAATAAGCAATGTTGAAACAGTAAATTATGTTTGATGATAGATGATATCCTCTCATATAAGGCTTTGCCCACACTCCGTTATCGGATCGCGAGTTTGCTCAACGTATTGTGCCAAACCCTTAGGGTGTTTTCTTTGATGCATGTTCATCCCTATCGCATATTATGATGACTCAGAAAGGGTTTGTCTGCTGTATAGTTGGATACAGATATATTGTTATAGATCGGTTTACCGTGTTATTAGTTGCTTCAGTAAGTCCTCAGACATGCTTTTCGTGTCTCAGTTGAAAATACCAGACTTTTCTGCTTGCATGGATTTGAACAAAATATGACCTGGTAGATAAAATCTTTCTCATCACTGTATGAATATAGATCTACTACTTGGAGCAGATATGTGAATGTACGTCAAGTACTGTATACACTGCTCAGTGTGGAGGTCTTGTTCTTTTTGCAACAGTGTGGGAAAATATGCCACCCCAAACTTACCATGAATGTGTTGTATGAAAATATCTTTGACATTTATATTTAGATCCTGGTATTTTCATCTGCTATTCTAAAATGTGTGTGTGTCGTAGTATGCCATATTAATGTACTGAAATAACACTAAGCAACACAACATTTATACATTGAAACATTGGCATTGTATTTAAAATTGATATGCCTGTCCAAAAATAGAGCTGGTATAATATGAGTAATAACATGCATGATGTATTGCAATATGTTGGCGTATTTATATAACTGACTCACATTCTGTGAGAAAGTAAGAATTTCGCATACTCAGATGTCATGTAGAACTTAATCAAACTAGCACAGTATATACAATAGAAACGGTGTTCAACGCAGATCGTTGCATGAATATTGTCACACGGTGTTTTTCAGTCATAGCTGCCAAATGCACGTTATCTTATCGCGTTGTATTTTAACAATACATATGATACAATTACTTCATGGGAAATTTACTGAGACAATTGCAATGTTGTATTTGGAACACCTACTGCGGGAATTATTCTGCATGCTGTGTTTGACATTTATTGCAAAATAAATTAAAACTACATTTATTTCATTTTAAAAACTGTGGGGAAATAGGTTCTTGCGTGTGTATTTAAAGGGTCTTTACTTGTAAGCTAGTTAGCTGAATGTCTTCGAACATGATTTGTATAAGTGAATGGCAATTCCAAAATCCTAAACTTTAATTACCCGCTTGAATATGTCCGCTCCAGAGAATGACTTAGGGTAGCTATTTTTTGTTTTTAAATTTAGAACAAAAGAATAAATTATTAATATATTTTTTTTTGTATTCTAGAAGAAACGTGATTTATCAGGTTAATACCACATTCAGAGAGAAAATAAATCCTTCCACGGTTCACTAATGTAGAGCTGGAAAGTGAATCTTTAAAGGCATATACAATCACAGTTGATAGACCTGTATAATGAACAAACGAATTTCGATCTAAAACTAATTACGCTTGATTTATCCTCCAAAAGTTGTCATTTACTGATGTATTTATCCCCCAGCACTTGATAGTTATAAACAAACAAAAAACATTGTATATGAATAAAGGGAATGTAGCGCTAATTATTTTGTATTTGATGCATCAAATGATCTACGAAGGCATGTGCGAGCAAAGTTATATCCCCTTGCATGAATATAATGAAGCAAATACATACGACTATATTCAGGTTGTCTATCTAGGGGTTGCAATGGAAATGTATCAATCACACAGCGGTGGAAAGCTTTTTGGAAGTACAAACATGATTTTATGTATGTCGTGTAGTTATAGCTAAGAACTAGTCCAAAACCACCATAAATATATTTGATGTTATGCCTTTAAATCATGTGTACAATGCGTATAAGAACATGTTCCGGTTTAGATCAATGAACACCTTGAAGCCTCTCCACTATATGTGTACCTCCAGACCTCGTATTGTGGCGACCCTTCATTACTTACTCGCTGTGATGGTAGTCCAGACTGAGACACGGGCTTTCCGGGATGGTCAAGTCAGATAGTACAAAAACAGCAGGACAGTGGTCAATCCATTGTCCGGGCAGTCTTCACGTGTCAGTATATGCCGAGTTGGCCGCCGAAACCGCTGTTTAACTTCAGGGAATGATAAATGCTGACTATGCTAATCAACAATTCACTGTTATTTTCTGTATCGCTTTGACATTTTTCTTTTATTTGAATACGATTTATGGAATAGATATAATATGTTCATGGAGTGTTTAGAAAATATTTTCAAATAGCCTGAAAATTGTTATGGGTAGGATATATGTGTTGTATCATAATGTGTCGAAATTATTGGTTAGACAAGAAAAATACACACAGTTTCAATATGTCTTATTTGGGTGCATGTCAGGACAGATAACTACATGGAAACAAGCTTATACTATTCCTATACATATCTAGCAATTAACGTCATTTGTCCAGCTTTTGGTCAGTCTCTCTGAAGCCACTGGAAACATTCCTCTTTCTGGACTCCTAACCATTCCAATGACACCATCAGGGGCGCGTTCAAAGACGCAAGCGGCTTACCAAACCTGCCACTGGCTCAAAAGTCGTAGGAACCGTAGATGGGAGAGGGAACCAGTTTAGCTAAGCGGCTTGCAAGACGCTTGCGTCTTTGAACGCGCCCCTGATGTCTAGACCTCACAGCAAACATACCTTCCAGTCTCCAGCAAGGATTACCGTTTTCCTTTTTTGTCATCAATCCGTTTTCGGTTTCTAATCCCAGCTTTCGAAGAATCCTACTTTCCAAAGGTGTTTGTTGTTATAAGGGTCTATGTATATGCTAGGTACACTAATAATTTAAGATGTATCTTCCCTATTTACCCCCGTGGCTGCCAACTGCCAGAATGTGAAATAACGCTGGCTTGACAAAATATCGGCACATTGTTCATAGGTTCATAAACATATCGAGTCTCAGGTATGCACACATCCATTTCTATTAATCTTTCCATATGTGTAGAATTCCGTTAAGGCTTATGGTTTTAATTTCGTTCTGGGTAGTTTAATTCGGGAAATCTATCAATTCGATATACATGTACATGTATGTGTGTACAGCGTATTACCACTCACGTTTTACACGGTTAAGAAGATATTTGTTAACATATTGGAAAATTATATTAAAATATAAATATATGAACCTAACATTATGTGCACGCTTAAGCACGCACACGTACAATTATACGCACACGCATACTCATATATATATATATATATCTCTATCTCTCTCTCTCTCTCTCTCTCTCACACACACACACCCATACACACACACACACCATACTCATCATTTGAAGAATATATCGAATAACACCCTATCCCGAAAATTCAACCTACAGCGGCCGCTTCTTGGAGAGTTACTACTACATTATGTTGTCGACAGCGGTATTGGAACAGGTTAACCCACACAGTTGACCTATTCGTAATGCATGACACCCCATCTCGGGATACACGAAACGCCCCATTTAATACATATAGACCAACACGAATCGTATACATAGTCGAGATTAATTCCTTTGACCCGGGTAACGCGTTACGGCGACTGTCTCCAATTTCCCAACTGGAAATGTTCTCTCGCATACCCCCCGCTGTGTCGTGTTCTTACCTCAGTCTCCAAACCTCTGGGGGAGTCCTTGCCTCGTATACATATATTACCATCAGTCTTGGGTATGAAGAAATTAACTCCACGTAGATACAACAGTGTGTGGCATGCTAATAAATCATGCCGATTTGTCAACTGTCATAAAGGTGGCTTTGGGCATAAATCATATATTATTTTAATGACCATTTTATTTGTAATTGACATATTCTTAGAAATTCCGAATGTCATGTATCCAAACCTTTATTTGTTGACATTTATAAGGCAAGGTTTCAAAGATAGTTTTAAATGTGCCAGGAAAACATATAGTATATCTCGTATAGTATGTTTGGCATCCTACTCTATTACACAATTTACATAATTTGTTTATATTTTATAAATTGAAGCTGATACTAGTGGGGGCAAGAGCAGTTGATACTTTACATTAAATGTAAGAGGTAAAATACTACTATGTTTACTTGATGTCCGTCTGTGTCTAATGGGAATTTCATTGGGATACGCTATAGTATATTTCAAATCCAAGGATATGAAAAATATGTGTAAAATGCATCCATCATTTCACAAGATCGCTTCCAAATAAAGGACCAACTCCATCACTTAAACTGATAATACACGCTACCAGATAGTTCACAAAGCAACCAGTATACATGTAACACACCCGGCGTATAACAATGCACATTTTGAATTACTAGTATTAACACTAGTCGCAGTAAAGGTTTATATAAGGCTCCATTTGGACTGTTATTATAACATTGCTAGATCAGCGACGTAGAAATTCCCCACGACTGGACTTCTCCCTGATGCTATTTAATCTTTACACGGTATCCTTGACACATCGCTTCGGGGATCATCCCTCGCCATCTTGTATATCTGACCATTGCCCACGACCCCCCATCAGGTGACTTAAGGAGCATGCGCAGAACAAAAGCTAATCCGACAAGTCGTAACAGGTGATGTAGATGGAGATGGTATTACGGTAGGACACTCCTCCTCATCCACTGAAATCTAATTTGTCACGATCATTTAGGACAGGTGAATGCCTTTGATGTTAAATAACACCGACACCCAGGCGCGATGCATGCTGGGGTAGCAATGGTAATAGCAGTCAAAGATAAGGTCGTTTGAGGGGTTTTAAATGAATATAGATCAATGTGTTTACTAGTATGCTATCAAAGTTCTGTATCCATCCATTGGTAAATGTCAACTAACAGATTTAATTAATGTTGGTAGGGAGAATACGCGCTGAGCAGCTGTGTGCAGTGCCGTATGAAATGTTTTTTTATTTTTATATAGATACGATCTCAACGTAGACAACGTATAGACCGTCATGTCTTATGTTGCGATCACTAATATCATAATGTTTATGTCTTTTTAATATGTCCATACACTTACTTAAATTCATGAACATGTCCGAGGGTATTATTATATGACAGCGTTCTAAGATCGGATTAATTCTAGCATTGCTCGGATAACTCGCAAACATGGATCATCCCTAAAATAACACTGAAACGGAAATTGTTTCGACACTCTTTCACTAAGACAATTAATACAACAAGAAATGGAAACAGCAAGGTTGCGCTCTCTGCCCTTGCGTTTTAACAATAGGATCAGCAAACGCTGAATTGGAAACAGTGAAGGTTAATATCCAGTAAATGTTCAATTCCTCGGTTGTAGAGGACTCCATGGAGAGTTGACCAGATTTTCCAGTCGCCATATTAATCTACCACCCTGGGAAACTAGGTAAAAGGACGCATTACGTGGTCGGAGAACTAGTTTATATCCTTGCTGTAGTTGACGGAGGAATGCCACTTCCAGAAAGACTACATAGGTGTGGTATGTGGAGACACGTGGTCGCGAGCTTAGTCGCACGCTTCAACACGCGTGCTTCAATAAACTAAACATGATCACTGAATGCTACATTACATAGTAAATGAGAACTGAAGCATTCGAATGATTTTCTACAAAAGGAAGTTTAAACGTTTTTATTTAAACTCGTTTTCTATAGTCCTCTTTTATTATCTTAGACAGGATTTTATTAAGTCCATCCGAAATTACGAAACATTTTAAATACGATTTCATGCTCAACTGACATTTTATATCAGGATCTGTTTGCAAAACATTGAGTTGAGTATAACATCGTATTAAAAATGCTTCATTATCTTCAGGCCTGATATAACTAATGTTACTATCTATTGATATTGGTACATTATATTTTTGCGTTCTAGCCAAAAAATGTATATCTATCTTGGTATCCCTTGTCCCACAGACAATGGCATCGACGACTTGATAACTGAAATAGCCATTGTATGTACACCACTCCGATGTTTATAAACATGAAGTACTATATACTAGTAATATGCTCACCCATGTATTTCTTGCCAAACTTATTGAATAGGAGCGAAAGCGCCGAACTGTAAACGGTGCGATGCTATCTTTCTGAAAGCAAACATGTAGATGTCAAGAAATATACGGCGCCTTGTATTGTCTCTTCAAGTGTAAATCCACATAAAACATGCTCAAATAATTCGGTTAATAACTCAAAATATAGGCACCGCTTCATTGCACGTTCTTATCTATCTACCACCTTACCAAAGACGGAAAGAAAGCTACACTTTCAAGAGAAATCTGAATCTATCAAATTATATGTAACCGTATCTGCCAAATATATAGAAAAAAGCAGGCCAGAGGAAAACAATTGCCATCAATAGTATATCAAGCCTATTTCTCTCGTCCTTAGACATACCCCGCTGTGTCGATCCATGTTTAGAGGAAAGGAGTTATTTCATGCATGATTACTTGCATTCGCTACATGATTTTTTTCACACGGGTTTGAAAATACATACTCATAGCGGCGTGTGTTGTTTGATGCTTACACTTTGTCACCATCAATCAATATGTTGTCAAAATGTCACTTCATCACATTTCATTCCATGGCCGATTTGTATGTCTATTTTAATGTATAATAGTGTCCAAAACGGTTCTCATTGCTTGTCCTGTTTCACACGTGTCCTTCAATTGTCCTCCTCGCGGACAGTTCCACCTGCTTGTGGGCGTGCTGAGTGGCCATGTTGATATACAAGTATACATAGATCCAAAACACCGAGTTGAAAACCACCCCGGACTCAATTTAACATAATTCGTTGTGCATTGTGGATGCGCACAATAAACATATTAGTGGGGTCGGGTTTCATCGTTTGCCTTTGACCACGTGAAGGGAATTCTTTTGTGGAACTGAATCGAGGATAGGTATGTTCTTCTGACCCGGCTAAGAGCATGCTTTGTGTGGAAAGATTAGATAGCAAAATGAAGAAAATGGAGAAATATTTAGTAAAGCAGCTAAAATAATTACACTTTATTCAGAAGTATTGTGTTACTGTTGTACAGTCATCCCCAATTGTTATGCAAAGGGATTTAGGTAGTCCGTCTTGATCCATAGGTTTAATAACAACTGTTTGAAAATGTGAGCAAGGTCTAAAATCTTAATCTTGATTTCAATGAAATGCTAGAGTTATTGGAATTATAGAGGGTGACTTTTCTTATCTAGAGTACATTGGTTTTACATCATGAATATGGATTCCGTTTTCTATCGTGTCTGAATGTTTAGGTAATAAAGATGGGCATAGGGCA
This sequence comes from Lepetodrilus fucensis, assembly GCA_032361325.1. Classification (NCBI taxonomy): domain Eukaryota; kingdom Metazoa; phylum Mollusca; class Gastropoda; order Lepetellida; family Lepetodrilidae; genus Lepetodrilus; species Lepetodrilus fucensis. Next base: position 10,347 of record JAUTBV010001576.1, on the reverse strand, counting down.
TGGCATAAAAGTAACACTGTGCTATTTAAAGTTTAATAAAGACTATATTTATTTACACACATTCTTATGTTTAGGGTTTTCTATTGAGGTTTGGTAGCTGTTTGTAAAAAAAATCACCAAATTGAAAACATAATAACATTTAGCATAGTATGAATAACTGCATATACAACATGTGCCAATAAGACGCTTCAGAAGAAAAAATGTTGAATTTATATATCCTATACAGTACAAGTCAATTCAATAAGTTACAACAGTAAATTCTGCTTTATGCCATATGTCACTCTGTTCAACATGTGTGTGTGCGTGCGCGTGCGCGCGCGCACACGCGTACGTTTGTTTGTTCACTCGTGTTTGTGAGGGAGTGTATGTCACGTGTACCTGTATATAATGCGTACACGAGTCTGTATGAGTATGTGAGAGGAAGCGAGGTCATCTACCATGACCTGAGAGAAAGAAGCATCTCCAGCCTAACCAGACCTCACCCAGCCTCGAAACACGACTCTCCTGTCTGTCAAATTATTCACAATAAACTAAAATTAAATCATTAGTCTGTTTGCCCCACTAATACCAGCCAGTATGGCATGGATTAGGGGGAACGATCCTAATCCGCATTGGATATCATCATAGCAACACTGCACGATATCAGGGTAAAGGCCATGACAATTTGCCTGACAATATAAGATGTAGGATGCCTCGTAGCGTGGACTCGCGTCCCCCTGAGTATGTTTCTAGTAGAAATTAATCCCCTGGATATTAAAAATATCGGCCTTCGTCAACGATACCATGGATATAAAAATAAATCACAAACCAAGTTGACCCTTTCTCTATGCGAGAGAAATATGTGACCCCTAATCCCAGATTTATCCCTTGAACTATGAGTCCGGGTATCAATTTTACAGTTCGGCTGTAAAGCGATTAGTATATAGTAAACATTGATAGGATGTGTTTGTCGAAAAAACACGGTAGCAACGGTGTTGTAAGCTGAACATGAGCTCGATTGGAATGCTCTGTGAAAGAAGTTGTTGTCTTGATTATCATATATTTCTTTCCGTTCAAAGACGTATTCAATCCGAAATAACTCCTTAGCTTATACATAGCGTTATATTGTCATGTAATGAATGTCAAATTTGTAAATGGGTAACTTATCAAGATCGGAATGTTAAGGAAGACGCATTCAATCCAAAATACGCCCTTAACATGGATCTTCATCGCACTACTGGTACTGCAAGTTATGGCTAATGTATGTGATAGATTGATAACTAGAGTAATTACTAGTATATGATCAAACAAATCCATTTGATTTCATTGATACTTTTAAAACACCATATAACAGTACTAACCACAATACGAGATGTACATTTCATTGCAATACTACGTATGTTTCTATTCTTCTAAATGTTTCGTATGCATACATGTACGGACATAATATACCTACGTAATGTTTCAACTGAAACATAGCAGCAAGCTTATATAGAGTGCCTTCGAGTGCATGTATCAACGACCACTCTATAACGTCTGGACAAGGGCTACACACCTGCCAGTGACAAGCTTTAATCCAGGGGTTACCATGAGAAAGGCCCGAGCCCCTAACCAATGGATAACCGTAGTAATGGTCAACTTAGGCATGCTTAATGGCTTTAGTTTGACACGGCTAAGATAATGTCCAAGGGCTCGTGTGTAACTCTCCGTTCTGAGAACAGAGTGCTTATCAGGGGAGCTACAAACTTGTCAAAAGAGTTGGTGGTCGTGGGGGTTGAGACCTTGCCAAGGATATAGGAGTTAACATGATATAGTGATTGACCATTAACATTCAAGCGCCACCAAACATTCCAAAAACTCAATTCAGCTTTTTCTCCGTTCGTACTCTTGGGTCGGTATCCTATAAACAGCTTAGGTTTTTAATTGACTTAAGTCAACAACAAAAATCTTAATTATCAACCTATTTTGAATAAGTTTTCTGTATTTGGTTTAGTCAAAATGTATCTAATCTATGTGTAAAACTTATCCAATAAAGAAAACCGAGTCAAAATGTGTCGCAAAATTAGTGTTTTGCTGACTTAAGTCTTAAGCTGATTATGGGATATCACCTCTGAGCTTTATTAGACATACAACGACATTTTGATAACAGTAGGACATTTTTGAAAAATTGTGAAAAGTTAATATTTTTGGTTGATTTTTGTTTTTATTTAATCTTTACATTATCAATCATCATTTGACATTGTTTTGTATTACAGTTGTTGTAAAGTAATACAATTACATATGTTAATGAATACTTTAAAATCAATTTGAGGTCTAAATTAAAATTATTTATTCACCTGGCATACGCAGTACCTCGTTAAAAAAGTTTCGTCAATCTCAGATGTACTAGGGAATTATTGTCTAATAAGACCACCTTTCTTAGAATAAAATAGTATTTGAAAGTTTGGTGTCATCTAAACAATTTACCAGTCGTACTATATGTTATTTATAAGACCCTTGCTACTTTTGAAAGCATGTTTTAACTTTCTAATACAAGCTAGACCAGCTGACATCATTTTATAATAATACCATTTTAGTATTAGGAAAACGTTTGAATATGATTGGCAAACAATTATTTGCATGTTAAAGTGTAACAAACTGACATCGTCATTTTCGTTTTCAGACAACCCCATCCGTGTGTTGGATCCAGTCGTTCAACAGCAATACACCGCTGGTTATGAGAAATGCATCAAAGAAGTATTGCAGTTTCTGGAACAACACAACCATGTCGGAAACGATATTCGTGATAAAATTTCAAGTCATTGCCACGACAAACTACAAGAGAAGGCCGTCTCTGTTGAACCTATGGAAGGAATAAAATGTGAAAAATCCGAAGACGAAAGTGATAACGCATCATCGAGCAGCCCATCTTCGCCGGATATTCCAAACTACTCTTCACACAACGACGACTCTAAGCAAGAAGAGCGACTTCCGGTTCAGAATAACACAGCATACGTTAGTCCATTGCAGCAGCAACAGCAGCAGTCCAGTCCAGAAACGTCACCCATGAAACAGGCGACCATTCATCCAGTCAGTGGACCTATCAAACTAGTGTGCGGAGGCGATATTCTAATTCTAGTCGATTCAGCGTCGGCACAAACTATTCAAGCTCCAGCAAGCATTCCAAAAATTCAATTCACTTCTTCTCCGTTCGTGCAAAAGTCCCCTGAGCTTTATCAGACTTACAGTGGCAACATTTTGAACGGATGTGTGACATCTTCAACGCTTCCGTTTCCCTTATACAGACTTTCCAACATTCCTGTGACAAGTGTTCCGATGACTGGAGTGCCATTGACTGGAATTCCGATTTCCGGATCCACATTTCAACCAGTTCAAATTCAACACCAACCCGCCAGTAAACTCGAATGCACCCCTGGAAGCATAATTAGTCAAAACGTCCAACCATTGGTCGATAACAGCCACGTGATCCCTCAGCAATCGCACGAGTCGATGTGGCGCCCTTGGTGAAATAGATTCAATTTTAAAAAAGTGTTGCGCATGAAAAATTACAATGGCGGAAAAGCTTTAATGTGTATATATAGTATATTTATTTGTTTTTGTTTTTACAAAGTAGTGCATTTATGGATTCGGAATCTATTGAAGCGAGGAGTGCATTTACAACAGGTTTCTTGTTCATGGTCAAGATTATACGTGATACCTTTGCATTTAAAATATATAATCTATGAATACATGGGTCATGGACGAAAACTATAGGATATACTAGTATATGTGTAAGAAATATTCAAATGGATCTGAACATCGCGGGGGTTCGTGTTCATTAATTTAGAGCTGATTTGTTGGGCAATATACCGTGATCCGTATGCACAAACGTAGTTCAACCACAGTTTAGGCTAAACTATGTTTAAGCGACGAGTTAGTATTACTGTCGGCATGATCCTTAAACTACTGTTTAACTAAACTACGTCTGTGCATACGGACCCGGTAGATGGAGACAAATTGTATGCAATATAAACGACAGGGAGTTGACTATATGCTCTCATTAACGCACATCCTTTCACCACCTGCTGACAGTTCTGGCCCTCTGTCTACACCTGATACTGCCGAGGTGTATACAGTTGCATGACAAGTGCAGAGCTGCAGAGATTGTGCAGTAGATAGCAGCCCACAACCACTGCAGTAGATAGCAGACCACAGCCACTGCAGTAGATAGCAGACCATGGGGCATATTCACGAAAACTTCTTACGAACTTCATAGCAAGAACAGTACGTAGCCATACTGTAAGAATCGTTAAGATTCCCGTACGATCGTAAGAACGTTTCGAGAATAGCCAACCCCCCCCCTCCCCCCTCCACTTGACCTAGATATTATGAAACTATTTTAGTATATCATGATGAAGTTAAAACTTTATATGGGGAATTCTGAACAAAACCTTGGGTTTAGCATTCGTGTATTATATAATAAGTCCGTAATTTCGTAAAGTTTCGTAATCTCAGGCCAAAGCGTGCAACACACCAGCAGGAAGGGGTCTGTTTTATTATAGGCAAGAAATAGACAAGAAATAGACAAGCCATCATCAAGATTAGTAGAATGCATGTTTAGTTAATTATTCATTTACATTATACTGTATATTTGTTAAATATACGACTCACATTCCAGAAGACAAAGTTCATGATATGCATGTACACATATTATACATAAAGGTCGTCCATGTTTATGAAGTTGTTGGAATAAATCAGATTATGGAAATATGAATCTGTATGGTTTTGATTTTGTCTCGTGAAGTTCGGATCCTACAAACATACACATATTAGTTGCACCCATATATGTATACAATACAAATATTACAGATTACAGTTATGACCATTATTTACAGATACACTCAGTATTTATTACTTAAGTAAATGATAAAGCAAATATACATATATAAGAGATGGCAGCGCGAGCTAGACACTAACCACAGTATAATCTCACTCACGTAGATTACAGTCACACAATAAAACAAATACAATATTCCTGTCAGTTATTCCTATATACAATGTACACTGGTAATTGAGTTAGACAAGAATACAGATGAATTGAAAGCTTCTAATTTTTTAATTGAACGCCTACCACCACGCTCTCGGTGTTCAATTCATTTTAGAAGCTATCAATTCACGATTAATACCTCTAAATTCCAAACAGTAGACCGTTATCCTTTGGGTATACCTATACCCTGTAGCATACTAGTATACATAATTCAATACGTATGATATACAGATGATCCTTGTACGCATTGCATTGTGATACAACACACTCCACACTCTCACACAAGCGTACACATAATTATATAGATGACAGTAATACCCAATTCCGTATGCAATAGGTGCAATATACTCATCCGGATGCTAGTCACGTGCTAGTACAAAGGATACATTCACTAGCCACCACCTCGGAATGTATGTGAGTCTATACAAGTCTAAGATACTATCCACACCATGTCATTAGCAAAGACGAGGGAAACAGATGTCCTGAGTCTTGAACAGAACAGTAAATGTTTTAAACCATTGCATTCCTGCGAGATTTCTGTCACGACATCAACACCCGTTGGTCAATAGAATCCGTGGAGGAGACATCTCACAAATTGCTTTTTTTTTTCTCCTTCACAATTATCGATAGAAAAAGATTTGAGAATCATTTTACAGTCACGTCATGCGATCACCGATATGTTACAGGGCGACACACAATTACAGCTTGAACCCGTCAGACCAGGATATTCAATTATTGTGTTGGTGATTGAAAGTGCTGCATAATGGCATCTATTTGGATTAACATTTTTTCCTTATCGCCGCCCGGTGTATATTTCACGCTATTCAGAGGAACGCCGAGTTACCTTCAAATAGGGAGTGTCAGTATCTTGGACTCGGATGTACAACAGACATTGCTATGCTACAAAATTATCATATTTCGTCGGCTCTTCCCTTGTCGTGTGTGCCTGTCTTTGTGACAATACCCTACTGTTGGGTATGTAGCACGGTGATATGGATGTAAGATCATATCAGTCGTACTTGTAATTCTTCACCGGTTTAAAAAATGTGTGCCACTGTTTCAGGGAATAAAACATTGGGTTTAAAGTTCATGAAAATATATTACAATGTCATTTTACTGTAATTATTTTAAATCCAAACGAATGGTAATATGCAGACATAGACCGTCTGGGGGGTGATTATTCATTTTCGGGAAATTGATGTCACTTCATGCACAGAAGCCAACACAAACTATAGTCTAGAAATAATTGCATTATAAAGATGTGGATATGTGAGTGTATGTATGCGTGCGTGCGTGTGTGTGAGTATGCGTGTAGAGGAAAACTATCTTTCTCGTGGTTGCCATGATGTAGTGAATATGATCACACATATAGGACTTTCACGGTTAAAAGAAAATAACTTCTCCAACATTGTTCTGTCTCTGATTTCGAATATGATAATACAGTTTATATCGCCATGAATTCCAACACCAAAGACTGAATGCATAAATTGCCAGTGGGAATGTTATAAAAAGTATACAATGTTGAAATCAACCCGTGGGGATCTAGAAAATCCTTGAAAGTTAAACCCTCCTCAGGTCTGAAACAGGTAGAAATCACGAAATAAAAACATAAACGACACTATGAGTCACACACATCATACACACATCACGCTACGGGCATCGTAGTAAGGTAAATTGAACACCAAATTTGTTGCAATTTAACGTCGTTGTGATTGAGCGTTCACGTGACAAACTAAATGTCCGCCAGGGGGCGTTGAATGAGTCACATGACCACAATTGCTCCTTCGGGTTGCGCCATCACCAACAACGTACGATCTGCCATTGTTAGTTTGCCCAGGGGTCGTGACTTCACCGTAAAAATATGCAAATTCGTCTGGAAATATGTAACACGGGTATCTAGAGTTCCAGTGTTACCTTGAGGAAATGATAATGCTTTTTTAAAATATGTCATTAGTCACGGAAGATGGATTTAAGAAAAAAGAAAGGTCTTCTACGGCAGGTGACTCAGATAAATGGATTAGATAAACGAATTGTGTGAATTATGTGGTTTATGTTACGCGAGGTGTACTTCCGGTGCCCCTTAAAGCCAGATCATTATATACATTACTCATCCGCTACCAACAGATAGTAGTATGTTAGTAGTACTACGTTTGTTCATTGGATATGCAGCGAATAGATGACTACACTAGTATAAGGAAGAGGATGTGAACTACTGCAAATGTAATAAAAATGTAACAGTTGCAAAATCATGCCTAGCGTACGTGGTTACTTCCCAGAAAACCAGCATACATTTCTGCAATTTGCCTCTTAGCACACCTGTGCACACACACCTACACGCACGCACACCTCCGCTCGACCTACCTTCGAACACGTGTCAACGCACCTGTCATCTTCCGTCACGTGACTATTTCATCGTATTCAACTTACACCAGTGAACTGTGGTCTCAGTTAAGTCGTATTTATTCTTGAATTACCACGGTATATGTGCTGCGCCCTTAATGTGAAATTAACAAGACATTGGCCCGAGATTACGAAACTTTTCTGAGTACGATTTCATACTCAACTCAGAATTGTGTTCATAAAACGTCATGTGACGTCATAACCCTAGACTCACAGCATACTCAGGCTATGACGTCACATGACGTGTTATGAACAAAATTCTCAGTTGAGTATAAAATCATTCTCAGAAAGTTTAGTAATCTCAGCGACTGGTAACTCATTAGTTATCTCAGGCTTTTCTCTCATTGTTGACAAGGCCCCGAGATTACGAAACTTTTCTGAGTGACGACTGGAGTTGAGTATGGAGTCATTCTCAGAAAGTTTCGTAATCTCGGGGCAAGGAGTAGCCTAGTCCGAGAAGCTCTGACGTCATAGTATGTCTTGACGTCAGAGGAAAACCTCCATCAAAACCTAGGTGCACGCAATTAGCCGGGTGCGCTGGCGGTGTAGCTGAAAAATATGGCACACATTCGTGCACACGTTGGTAATTTGGCACCATTTGATAGAGTGTCCATGTATCTATCTAAAGACGGATTGGACTCCAGAAGACGAGGTGGTATCAACTGAGCGTTGATCAGTTTGTTGATATATAGCACGTCGTCTTCTGGAGTCCAATCGGTCTTTATCCTACGTTAAAAGGTTAGAAGTAAGTGCATTATAGATAGATTACTGGACCCTATCAAACGATACCAACTTGTGAGCGAATGCATGCCATATTTTTCAGCTACACCGCTAGCGCACTCGGCGAACCGCGCGCCCCTTGGTTTTGAGGGAGGCTACCCTCTGACGTCAAATCAGCCTCAAGCTGTAGCCTACTATACCGATCAGAGCTTCTCGGACTAGGAGTAGCCAGGGGGCATATTCTCGAAGCGTTCTTACAATCGTACGGCAATCTTAAAGATTCATATAGTAGTCATAACAGCTTGTACCTGGAAACTGGTGGAAAGACGTCATATGCATAAACTGTCAGTCTTTTATAAAATGAAAAATACTGTTGTCCTTTCTTACTTTTCAAATTTAGTTCCCAATGCTAATAATTTAAACTCCAGGTACAATTTGAGAAATGCTGATGCACTACAACAGATCAAATGTAATACGAAAATATATTTTAATTCATTTTTACCAAATTCTGTACATTTGTGGAATTCACTCTCGGAAGATGTTCAAAACACCCCTACGCTAGGAAGTTTTAAGAGAAAATTAAATGTTAGACAAAGTAGTATTTTGTACTTTGATCTAGATTATGGTGACCGCTTTTGCCAGATTATACATGCTCGCCTTCGGCTTGGATGTAGTGATCTAAAGAGACAGCTATTTGACAGACATTTATCTGAAGATGATTCCTGCTCTTGTAGTCATTGCATTATTTATTCATATGTCCAAAGTATAATAATTTACGAATTAACTGTAATTTCTATATTAAAGGTCACAATTTAAATTCGGCACTTTATGGATGCCAATCTTTATAAACTGATGACAACTTTGGCATCCTGAAGTCTGTCCACTATTTCATTAACAAATCAGGCAGATTTGCACCATAGATTCATTGTAACATAGTTTGCTTGGTTAACCACATTTAATTATTACAACTGGCCATACTATTATGAAAACTACTAAGTTGATTCTGATGTACATGTATGTATTTATGATCTTGACTATGCTTTATTGTATGTTTTATTTGTAATGGGAGCGGTACCGGCACAAGCCGTACGGGCTTATGTACCAATCCCTTGTACCTTTTTTGTACAATAACTATGTTTAAATCATATAGTAGGACTATGAACATGTTACGCTCGTTCTTAGGCCAAGAAGATCATAATAACGTTTCGAAATTCTATTTTAATAAATATTCTTAATGCGTTTTCTCACAAACAATGACTGTTTCAGAGAGAGAAGTGTACAACATAAAAGCAATGATGATACCAAGAGGTGATTATTACTCTGATATAAATATCATATCTCCGGATTGTATTGTCCTTGATTACTGTTTCTTGTTATGCATGTCAGGAGCTATTGTCAAATGTCGATCAGTAAATAATTTAGTAATATAATATATATTGTATACATGTACTATTGATTCACTTTCTGAGAATTATTTCATACTCAACTGAGAATCTTTTTCATAAAACGTCATGCGACGTCAGAGCCTGAGTATGCTGTGAGTCTCGGGTTATGACGTCACATGACGTTTTATGAACAACATTCTGAGTTGAGTATGAACTCGTTCTCATAAAAGTTTCGTAATCTCGGTCCCAGGCCACGAATTTCTCGAAACAAACTTGAGTTTGAGATTTTGCTTAGCAGAGATTTCTCCCATCGACTCAGTGCTGTAACTTGAGTTTTACAGCACTGAGTCAATGGGAGAAATCTCAGCTGAGTAAAATCTCGAACTCAAATTTTGTTCGAGAAATCGTGGCCAGAAAACACATTATATGTACAGTATTCCTGAATGTCGATACTCCACATGGCTTTGTTTGACCATGGTCTACGTCCGTCTTTGTTCAGCGATCCGACAGTGGAAGATGATTGTTAGCCTCTCCACAAAAACACAGGAGAACTCCAATCTCAAAGGTAAAAAATAACAAAGAAGAAATATAATAATAATATTTGGATCTGAAATAATACAAGTGAATCTGAATCCTATACAGTCACAGCTAATTGACATAATTATATGTATTAATGGTCAAGCGAATTATCACATGTGATCTAAGTGGTATAATAATAATAATAATAATAATAATAATATATAATAATATTAATAATAATTTAATAATAATAATAATAATAATAATAATAATAATAATAATAATAATAATAATAATAATAATAATAATAATAATAAT
>JAUTBV010001465.1:0-23056 GCA_032361325.1 Lepetodrilus fucensis | reverse complement strand
GAAAGTACAGACATCCAGTGTAACTGCGCATGTCTCTGACAGAAAGTACAGACATCCAGTGTAACTGCGCATGTCTCGGACAGAAAGTACAGACATTCAGTGTAACTGCATGTCGCGGACAGAAAGTACAGACAGAACAGATAGAAAGGAGCAGCCCCCTGCTTCATGAGGTGTTTGCTATATATATATTTATACACCATTTTACTTTGCTGTCATTGCATTATGTGCTAGTATCATCTTCATTGTAATGAATTAACATAGCGGTGCATTGGTATGGGCTTGTGCCATCATCATCATAAGGGCTGCTCGATTATACATAAGCGGGCTAGCCACTTTGCACGTGCATATCACATACTCTCGTGACCGGCTAGGATTTCTAGACTTGGCTACACTGGGCTGGCCGAAAACCATTGAGTACTGAGTAGACTGAGCCAGGTCTGCTGTGTTGGTTTTTCTGCACTTCGCTACCACTTGACCATACTCTCAAACCCGACAAAACGGCTAGCTGGCTCAAGGCAAAATAATCGCAGGTATAGTCTGACAATATTTTATAGCTTCTATGAACAGAAAATGTGATCTGTTGATAGTCATTAAAGACATGTTATTCATTGTAATATAGACATTTTGTTTGGATTAAGAATACATTAGTAAGTTCTGATGAATATGTTCTACCTGAGTACAGCATTTGGAAACAGATTTATTCTGATAATGTTACTTTTGCAATGTATGTTCCATGTTAGTTGTTCTGGTTTGTTGCAAGTTTGTTTCTCTTTGTTATTTTATGCAAACTTTATCAATCCATTACGGTAATACAATGCATCTATCTTGATTTTTAACCAACATTGTCAACAGTGTATGCTTGTTTTTAAGTCTGTTTTACTTTGGGATAATTTTACAAAAACATGTTATTAAAGTACAGTCAAATATACATTAAAGAACAAAAATCTTTCCAATTTAATATGTAGTGGGTGTGGGTGTATGCAAGCCTTACGTGGGTGGGTGTGTGCAAGTTCAAAGAATGGAACTTCTTTCCATGAGGCCTATTGGTACAAACTACAAAAGAAAATAACTGGAATTACAAACAAATACACAGACGGACAGACACACAACCACAACCCAAGATTCTCTACATAAGCTGTTTAACATACAAGACCACCTTCATTCTATTCTTCATTAATACTTGCCGGATTACTTACAGAAACGTCTTCCCATCGTTTGTTCTTGTACTCTGTTCCCATTGGTTGTTGTTCAATCTTTGATAACTTTTCTATTGACCAGTACACCAAGCAATGGTATCTACAATTAGTGCAAATATCGTCAAATCTCGCAAATTTACCCTAGCAATGATTGTAGCCATACATTTGCATACATCTGATGCATGTTTTGTTCATTAAATACTCATCGATGATTTGTGTGTTACTGAATTGTTGGATTATATATACAGTAGACCTCGCATATAACAGCCTCGCATAAACCTGAATCTGAAGTCTGGGTCCTGTCTAACGCTACTTACAGCATATTCATATAACAGATTTCGCATATAACAGACGGTCCCAATGAGTGCATTATATGCGAGGTCTACTGTACCAGTATGTGAGTAGATTGAGGAGTTGGTGTGGATATGAATATAACCAAATTTGAATACCCAGTATCTGCAGAAAGAATTGCCTATGTTTTGATTTTGATGCATTTCTGTGGAATGATGTCTCCACAAACGCACCAATAAATGGGTATTGTTTCTCGAAGATTTCATATAACGGTATGCACTATGAGACAATAGCGCTCTCGTAAGTGCACTATACCCATGCATAAGAGATCGCTTATGTCCTTATGGTATTTTAGTAGATATGAGAGCTTTGAGATATAATAATACACTGGTGTGCTTATTATGAGCTAGATCAAAATTGCATCTTTTGATTAGGAGATTACTAGATCTATGTTAACCTTCTCACCACTGGAATAATCAGTCATGGCTCTTTTGGGCATCTTTGTTTACTTCCAGTTGACAGAAGGTTAAGCATGTCGGCACCACTGGCCTACATATAGAAGCACAAATGACGCTTTGTACCGCCTTACTTGGGAATTATTTGATTAATTACTAGTATGTGATTCTTGTCATACTGGTGAATTGAAACATTGTGCAACATTATTTTACCAGCAACGTACTTGTGCTACTGAAATAAAGCAATTTTACAAAGATTACATTTTATTTTGTTGTATTTAGTACTATTTACTATTTATACATGTACTCAGTGTTCGAAATTACTGCTGACCCGGCCATTTCTCCCAATGCTAAAGGTATCCTAAGGGCCAGTAAAAATTCATGTTTTTTTAACATTTGTTTCATTATTGGGGCCAGTAAGTTTCCAGCAGTAATTTCGAACACTGCATGTACTGTATAGTTTGAATAGTAACCACACTTTTGAAGGAAACCCTTATTGAAGTCTTTGTAGATTTCGATAAGATTCCACCAGATTCCATACACAAGGAGTATGCTCATTCGGAGCAAGTACACTGTTACTACCACGGTTGATGGATCTGTGTGCACTGATACCTTCATGCTTTGACCTCTGTAAGGCCAGAGACCGGAGTATACGCAGTTCATATTTCCCATTCTTATCGTTAATGACCTGTCCACTCCCAACTAGTTCTTAGTGCATATCGAGTGGATTTAACATGTTTTACAAAGGCATACAATAATGGGTGAATCACACTTGTTAATTGACTGGAATATCGTCATGCAGTTAATTACTGTCAAGTCTGCAGCTATCTGGCGGCAGACGTCTTCCTGATGTTGTCGATGTGTCAATTATGTGTTAATTCTGCGCTTAGAAAGAACAACTTGGAGAACGCTTTGTCTTCCATCACACCTGGAGTCCTTTCCTTTAATCATTATTCAATTTCCGTGGAAAACTATCGGTATTAGCGGCGTGTATGATAGCCCCTACATGTAAGTTATCAGGTTATGTGTTCACATGTATCAAGAGACGAAGATGTAGGCCCCATCTCTTTTCGCTCTGACTTGCGTGGTCTTGGCTTGCATGGAGCACTTTTTAGTTTGATTATATATTTTAATCATTGAATGCATAAGGAAAAACAACGGGAAACGAAACAGAAAACAGAATTCGATATAAATAGTTTACTATTATTTTAATTTATAAAAACGTTTTAGAATTAAAAATACATATATAAATCCAGCAATAATACATGCATTCGTATTTTGTAGTTCTATTTGGAATCGTGGTGACGCGATCTGTACCAACATAGTTTGTAATTGTCATCATTAAGAACATACCGTATCATGCGTATACTATCCGGAAACATCGGCAAAGATGAAGCTAATTAAAACACACGCACGAAACGGCAATTAAGTCTAATAACGGCGAGCTTTAGAAATACCCCTACAATTAAAGATCTTATCCTTGTATTTTCTCAATTAAACTATAAAACAAACAAACGCACATGCACGTCAAGGATCAACGCCTACGCGAGAACGTGCAAGATGGCCGCCGCCGCGGATCCGGATGCTAGTATTAGGGCAACAATAGGAGATTATCCCCGCCCTCATCACATTGCGTAACAGATGGGGGGATTAAGGGGGAACACCGCGTGGAAGGGTCATCTGGAGCCGGTCAGATGTCCGGTGAGTAGAGGGACGAATGGTCAGCCGGTCAGCCTTGCCCTGCTCACAGCAATCACACGCACCTGCCACGACGTTTCCGTTGCGGTCAACGCGCCTGCTATAAAGCCATCATGTCTGTGTAACCTGAAACCCGCACTGACCATCAGATATTCCGATAGTGATATAACCTGAGTTGCCCGCAGCTACTGGAGTGCGTCTTGGAATCTCTCCCTGCACAGAAACCCTCCCTACCACACACTGTGCACGGCCTGACGATGATGAACGCACGTGGAAGTGTTTCCTTAGGGTAAGTTCACCGTTTCCTTGTTTGTATGTTCACCACCGTTTCCTTGTTTGTAAGGGTACCTTTGTAAGGGTACCCTTGTACAAAGGTACCATTTGTAATAAGTCTTTGTGTAGCCTTGGTAACTATATGTCCTATATGCTATACAAGAATCGCGCGTTTCTGTTAAAGTAATGCTTTAACTGTACTGCACTGTCTATTGTTCATATCATGTTTCTGTTGATTCATTGTTAGTCATATTCGGGGCCGTTGTTTACCTGTTAAATGTTCAATTCTTTAACTGTAACTTTGCATTGTTTATTCATTCTTCAACTGCACTCTTCAGTACTAGGCATTGTGTGTTTCTGTTGATTAGTGTCTACTTATCATGCCAAGCGATCTACGCGCAGAACACTCCGAGCACAATACGAGTAGTCTTCTTGCACTAAATTGCATTCCTACGCTTTACGCTAAATCGCCGGCGGATGGTAGGCTAATAAGACTTGCCGACGGCGGGGATTATATTGGGGCGTAAATTGTTCTTGTAGATAGATATATAGATATATAGATACGTAGGCTATAGTATAGCACTGACAACATGTTAAACGATACATTTAATGTTCTCTATTTTTTTCATTGCAGGAATGTTCACTGTTTGCACAGTTCGCGGTATATACAGGATGAAACCTCCAAAGCTTTGGTAATTATTTAGCTTCTTACTAATTTTCGAATTTCATTAATAAATATACCCACGATCAAATGCTATAATACGGCGCTTATGTTTGATGGTTATCGGATTTTTACTTAACATAATTATGGGGCATGTTATATTGCTATAATGAATAGCAGGATGATATTAACGTGGAATATTTCGTCGATAGCTATGAAATTATACTTTACTACTACATTACACCTGAAAGCAATTTAGCCCTAGGCATGTGGTTCTCTTGCCCACGGCAACCCGCGGCTAATAGTGTCTGTCTTTCTGCTCTGATGAATGGGGGGGAATGGGCGCTCTTCGGGGGGGCCCTAATTGAATCTTCTCGTGCCTATAAACTGACTGGCTAGTTGGAGAAGATGCTTCACAGAGTACTGTATATGACTACGTCTTGTTACATGAAAATGATTCCCTCTTTTCCTTGGTGTGTGTATAAATAACTTGGTCTATTGGCATTTGTACTGACAAGTTATATTATATAGTATATTTTAGGTTTTCCAAAGTGTACAGATATTGGGCACATTAATCGTGGGTATGCGTTTACCATTATATACATGCATATATGCACATTGCTTACTTCTGCCATTCAAATATAACGTTTTTGAATGGTAGAAGTATGTAAGTGCATATTTTTGCCTGTTTTTGTTATATAAAACCATCACTTTCTATGGTGATGCATGTTACTGATACTACTTACTGACACATGACGGTGTTGTAATCAGCCATCAATAGACCACTGTGTGGACACAACCTCACTTTAGGATTACCTTGGTTACCCATCTTAATCGTGGTACAATGGTTTCCGATTATTACGCTGAGAAGAACGGCAACGTCACGGTTTGCGTATATGTATAGCAGTCCGGGATGGTTTTTGTTGCATTGCATTTTCTGGTATTCATGTATTCTGTCTAACAAATAATTATACTGACGATTTAGAAAAAACACACCTGAAAAAGTAATTTTAGAGATATATTTATTAATAAAGAAATCGTAAATAGACTTCTGTATGCTTGTATAAATTGTCTAATATTACACTCTCATGTCTTGCAGTCTCCGAGCAAGAGGCGTGCGCCGGTGACGTACTTCCGGTATCCAGGTCTGGAGGCCGAAAACCTCCTGGAATTCCTGCTGGAGAAGAACGCGTCCCGCGCGTGCATCCAAAAGGCCGTGGAAGACCTCGGCGGCGTCACTCCCTGCCCCTCCGTTTTCGACGACAGCGATGTGGACAAGGTGTCCATCACTTCCGACGACGACGTCTTCCTGGACGACACACAACTGGAGTCTCACACCAGCACTACTCTGCTCCTCGCGCAGCTCTCCGCCACGGAAGCAGACGACACTTTTAACGAATCCCTCCCGAGCAGCGAAGTAGCAGACGTCAACCCTTTCACGTTGGACGACCTCAGTTTCAAAGACTCCGACAGACTCACTCCTACTATCGCCACCGACGACGAAACTGCCACTTGCGAGTCTTTCCACGAAGACGACACTCCTTCCTCCCAACACATGGGCAATCTCGTCAGGACTAAGCTCAAGAAACGCCAGCGACTTGCAAAGTTCTTTCGGTCTCTGTTTCGCGGGAGGAAATTCAGGCGGTGTCATGCAACCAGTCTGAACACGCAGAACAGTGATGTGTCTCAGCTGATTTTCAAATCATCAACCATGAATCGTTGTAGGAAGTGTGGCATCATTGCTAACCTTGGAGTTCACATTTGTTGATTGATATTACAATATTTGGACAAAGTTATCTACTGCCAAAAAAACACATGGGAGTATGTAGACATGCTAGAGAATGCAACTCTGGAACTAAGTAACATGAACACTATGCTCATTACATGATTTGTGACATTTCCCCTAAATTCACCTGGTTGTCTGTTCTGTAAATACTTCACTATTATAATTATTGTGCAATGTGCTATATGAATGCATTGTGCAATGTGTTACATTACTGTGTACTGTGCCATATCAATGCATACATTTACCTGTTATTGTGGTGTCCTTCTACTTGTTCCAATAAAGAATGCAATCAAATGCAACTTAACAGTTTCTATGTTCTAATGTTACATGTGCAAGGCCGTCTGAAACGGGTGTGCCAGTCATGTCATGACCAATATTTCTCAGCATTTCTTAATTCTTCTTTAAAAAAAAACTGCTTTCAATATGCTTGCATCTATTAGCAGCGTGGCATGACCAATGCCATTTTGCTTCCGACTGGCCTGATGCGAGTTCATATTTTATTGGTACTGGCTGTCATGCTTCATTGTGTCTCCATTCCACAGACCATGAATCGTTATTTACGAATTGTTAAATTTAGGATTTGTGAGTATTCATGGATTTTTCTGGTCCAGTTCGTGACACTCTATGATTCAGTTACGATACAGGTACGATAGAGTTACAAATATTCGTGGGATTCGGCTCGAATATTGTCAAGAATTGTGGAGCTCACAGCAAAAGCAGCTAATTGACCTGAGCTCAATGATAAACTCCTTATATATTATTATTATTATTCGCCGGCAATCGTAGCCGATTCCTGGGATTCATAGTGAATTTGTATCTGATTTGTATGCTATCGTCAATTCATAGATAGTTACTTGCTTCGTACCTGCTTTGGCGTGTATTCGTAGCCAATTCGTGGTCATCCTCCAATTCACGAATGCCTATGAATATATTACAATTCAGTTACGATGCCTAAGAATGCACTACGAATTTGTTACGAATTAACACCAATTTTATGGAATCAAGAGTTCGTGGTCAAAACTTTGAACAGCTCGAAACATTTGCCACAAATTCCTGATCGCTCAAGAATTGCAAGAACTAACTACAAATAAATACGAATCAGTTAATAAATTCACGAACTGATTACGATTCAACTACGAATCTAAAATGTATAAATTCGTAGCGATTTGTTGGATTCATGGTCTGTGTGGAATAGTAGGAGAACAGCTCAAAACCGTTGCCACAAATTTCTGATCGTTCAAGAAATTACTACAAATAAATACGAATCAGTTAAGAACTTCACGAACTTATTACGATTCAACTACGAATCATAAAATGTATAATTCGTAGCAATTCATGGTCTGTGTGGAATAGTAGCATTATAGCCATACTACACTAACCATTAGCTACTCCTGTGAATGGCACGGCTACCACCATGCTCTACCTAGAGCCAGACACTGTAGGTAGAGCATGGGTTACCACTGGCATGGTTACTATTAGGGGAAACATAAGCGAGCTTGCATACCTTGGAATACATCGTCAAAAAACCCAAGAATATATGGAAGAATAGATTTATTATTGGGAATGTTTTTATATAGCATAACATAGAATATACACCTCAAACAATAAAATATTCATGAATATTGATACATAATACTAGTATATAATAATGTGTATAATACTATAGGCAGGGAATTGTATGGCTGGAATTGTGTATGTAGAGGCAGTGTGTCACTACAAGAGAATAAGGCTCCAATACTTGCCTCCTCAACAAGTGTATGCAGCATAACATAATAATGTAGTGCTAAGAGCATTGATTTGACGCATTATAAATGCTCACATTATTATTTATAACAAATATAGACATTTCATTTCACTACCCTGTAGTAGAGGAAGCCTTGTACACAAACATTTTGCCAATTCCAACAATTGTATGTATAAGAATTGTAATTGGAATTATGCCATTCACCAAAATAAGACTAGATCATATTCAGTTAAGAAAATACATTTTATAAAGTGTAAACACTATACTTAGAAGTTAATGTAAGAGGAAACAAACCAACAAATTAATCTCAAATCAATATACCACACCCAGACATCCTCAACAATACTGTATACCTGTGACAACATTTCATACAGGCCCCGTTCCTTTGAGCGCAGTCAGGTGACGTCACTTTAGTAAGATGTACTGAGTGAAAAGAACGACTCGCACACATCTCGCACAAGCAAGATGGTGGCAAAATGTTGCCTTAGATGTGGTGACGTCACTGTACTTTTTCTGTGCTGTCTGCAACACCTCGCTAGTGAGTACAGCACACACACACTGTCCGAGAACTGTGCAACGCATTCCTTTGACAAAAAAGTGTCTGTCTGGCGTACTCTAGGCAGTGTACTGCGCTCAAAGGAACACCCCCACGGATGATAACATCAACAGAAATATACTTGACATTCATACCATGGCTGCACAATATAATACCATATAATATATGGACATTTGGTACACACAAATACCATACTAAATGTTAGAATGGAATAATTAATTTACAGTTTGCATAACAGAATAACCACAGATAAAGGATACAAGCTGTATACAATAGACCTCGCATAAACTGGACACTCCTATAACGTACTGAATCTGGAAGTCCCGGTCCCGTCCAATGCTAATTAAGGTATATGCGTATAAACGACTGCATATAACGGACAAAAATAGCCAGTCCCAATTAGTACGTTATAGGCGAGGTCTACTATAATGCTCCTTAAACAAAATAATCATATAATACTGCATCTTTAGAGCATATGATCAGATCAAAGATTTGTATAGCCGAGATATGATGGTACAATGTATTTTAAACACTAAACAGTGCTGTGAGCATGTACTCCAACCTTTGTGGAACTAATATCATTTGCAGATATTTGTAGATGCTGTACTTTAAACACACACAACAATATAAACGTATATGGTCTGTAAATGTACTTAATGGTAAGTCATACACATAACAAAAAGCAATAATGGAGCATGATAATACTTGGATATATTTGGCACACTTATCAGAGATGAACTCTTTGTATGAAACACTTGTACAATGTTCTAAGCTTTGGTAAAGATTAATATTAATTATTTATTAACACAAATATGGTATCCAAGTTTCCAGTAGAAAATTAAAATGATAAATAACCCTAAAACGCCAAATTACCATTGATTAAGTACTTAGATGAAGCTTCTTCAAGCATTGCATGAACACTATGAACACTGCAGCCTGTATACCTTGGTACTACCATGAACACTGTAGCATGAACACTACTTCCCTGTGTAATACTTGGTTGGAACGAATGGCATTTTGACGATTTCTCCCTCAATGATCTTCTGTCGTATCTGAAACTTCACGATGGTTCCGTTTTTAGCGTAACCAGTCTCCACATAGCCCATGGACACGTTCTTCTTCAGCGACGGAGACGGGATTCCACTGGTCAGCTGACCAATCTGTGCTTCACCATCGCCATCAAATACCAGAGTTCCAGCTGAAAACACAGTCAAAACCATACGAGATTGCTATCACTACTATCAAGTTAGTGTTATTTCTCAAAATTATGAAATGGGCAGATACAGGGTTTTCCAAAGAGTAGTATTCATCTGCAAATTACCAAATGGCTTGCCCTAGGGAAATTGTTATTGTATTTCTGTGTTTGGGAGGACCATGGTTATGCAGCAAACTCTAAATTTGCCACTCGCCATCAAATTACCTCGTGCAGGAGGTCCCGTAGAAATGAATCCAACCCGCTTCTTGGCGATGCCCTTGGACTTCAACTTGATCTGGTTCAGGATGATGTCCGATCCGGGGAAGCCACCTGTCTCTCTTCTTCGCTTGGCTGAAGTACACACATTGTCACTTTTGAATGGATACTATTATACAAGTCTGCAATACTACTTAATAGTTTAAATAACAAACTGAACGTGTTCATGTTGATGTGAGCCAGAAGGTTCCTATCTATAATACATTGTTGACATGTCAGACATGATGGTACCTATGCTAATGTCATGACCTGAAGGTTCATATTGATACCATGATCTGAAGGTTCAGATATTAACAACATGTTCTCAAGGTTCTGACATTGATTCCATTATTTGAATGTTCTGAAATTGGTGAAATGTTTTGAAGGTTCTGACCTTGATGTCATTATTTGAAGGTTCTGAGATTGATGCCATGATGTGAAGGTTCTGACATTAATGCCATGATCTGAAGGTTCCGCCATTAATGCCTTAAGCTAAAGGTTCTGACATTGATGCCATGATCTAAAGGTTCTGACATTGATGTCATGATCTGAAGGTTCCGACATTGATGTCATGATCTGAAGGTTCCGACATTGATGCCATGATCTAAAGGTTCTGACATTGATGTCATGATCTGAAGGTTCCGACATTGATGCCATGATCTAAAGGTTCTGACATTGATGCCATCATCTGAAGGTACTTCTGTTGATGTCAAGATTTGATGGTACTTACAAGTTAAACCATGACATCATCACTACGCAGGATATATCTCTACATTTCATAATCACCTATAACCCAGTTCAAGTTTGCCTCTACGGGTGTAATGGTGTCGTTGAGGTCGTTGCCATAGAGACACAGTCCGGCCTCCAGTCTCAGACTGTCTCTGGCTCCCAGTCCCGCCATTCTCACCGAGACTGTAGGTGAGGACAACAGTCTGTCCAGGAGGTGCTCGACACGGTTTTCAGACACGGATATCTACAATAGGAAAGACTTTTGATTGGTTGATTGAACTCGGATTAAAAACGACTCCAAACCCCAAATAAAAACTTAATAAAATTTACTAAAATGTACATCTCTGAATTTGGTAATACGCCTGTGAACAGGTTAGGTGGTAATATGCGTGTTGATACGACTTAGGTGATTAATATTTCTCTGTATTTCACATAAATCTTACCTCTACTCCATCTTCCCCTGTATAGCCACATCTGGTCACACGGCAGTCAGAGATTCCAAACACAGAGGTCAAGGCCGAGTTCATGAAGGTCAACTTGCTGAGGTCAAGGTCAATGCCAGGCTGGAGTGCCATTGCCATTTTAGGTCCTGCAAGAAAAAGTACTGAATGAAGAAAATTTTAGGGCCAGTACGCTTAATTGAATATTCAGGAACTAGTAAATTATATCAACTGTCGACTAGCAGAAACCGTAGTTGACTAGTTGGTACTAACATGCCCCGTTGGAAGAAAGAGAAACAACAACATATTGGGATAAGGTATTTTTAGACTAAATGAGCCTAACCCTAACCCTAGCTACCGGTGTTGTATCATTTGATACCCATGTTACTTGCAGTATGATTGTTCATTCATCTACTTATAGATGTATATTTTGTAGTAAACCCACAACATGTAATACATCATGAATACATTTTATACAAATAGCTTCGCATCTAGTTTTTATTAAGGCCTTATTTGAAAAACGTAAACAATTATATATTGACGTATTAGTTTGTCAATTAATCGATTAATAGTTGACTGCCGACACCAACTAGTCGACTAGCATTTTTCAATAGTTGTCCCGGCCCTACTAATTTGTTAATTATCATGTTTGGCACTCTAGTTTTTGTATAGTGTGACACCAAATGATGAACCATTAATCGTCTAGTTGCCTGATAAATGAGTTCAAAAGGGTCTTAGCATATGCTATTTAGAGAGATTGTTGGGCTATGAATCTGGAAAGTTTTATATTTGTTCTTACCTTGAACGGCTATCAGCGCCATTTTAATCTTTTCAACATTTACATCGAGTCCATCCTTTCTGCATTTTTCTGCTTGATTCTATCCACACAATAAAATACAAAAGCATTTACATGTTGCATTTGTTTGGTATGTGAGTATCTCAGTATACTAATTTTGAGGGGGGAAAATATGTATGCACACATTGAACAATTTCTAGTAAAATATAATTTGGCAAGTGAGTAAGTGTTTTTACATATACATGTATTATAATAATCAAATTGGTATTGCCTGAAAAAGGTTATGCTATTAAATATCTTAACCATGTTGATATATATTTGCAAGAGAAATTCAAAACTAAATAATAACCTGCATGATAGAGAAATCCTGTTCAATGCAGCCGGCATTGGAAACCACATACAAATATCCCTCTGTTGTCTTAGTTACAATCAAATCATCCAGGATTCCTCCCTTCTCATTCAGGAACACTGACAGAGTGCCAGAGTTATCCGCCATTCCTTTAACATCCGCTGGAACGAGAGACTCCATGAATTCCACGCGATTCTGTCCCGTCACCTTCGTCTGCAGCATGTGACTGACGTCGAAAATGCCGACATTTTCTCTGAGGTGGAGGTGCGACTCTGAAATGCTGTCCTTGTATTGGACTGGCATTTCCCAGCCGGCGAACGGCACCATTCTCCCTCCCTTGGATACATGGAAGTCATAGAGGCAGGTCCTCTGTAGAATGGAGGACTGAAATGTAAATAGAACAAGATTGAATGGCCCTCCCAGAGTCCAGGTCCTATTGTGTTTTTACAAGGACAATATTATTACAGAACAGAACTTTCATCTCATGTGTAATACAACTTGCAATTAATTTTCAATTAAATTATTTAGGACATTCAATAATGAGTAGTCTTCGCGAGCACACAAGACTTTGTCATATTATTTCAAATGTATTAATAAACACTGACAGATCTGCCTGATGTAATAATCCACTAATATAAATTAAAATACTCTAGTTTATTTTCAATTTATTTAATTAATTTTATTAGTCAATTTTATTTCGTAGATTATCTTGGTAAATATTTCATCAGCTGTTCATGGAATTTTATTTGCCCTAACAAAAATATTTTAAAAATTGGTATGGGCAAATAAAATAAGTAAATGATTTATTTTTGTTTTTCATTGCAGGAAGTAGTTACCGAGATAATCTACGAAATAGGGATGTCAATGCATTGCATACCAAACTATTGCAATATACATAGTATAGTTATTTATGACTATCAGTATTATCATCGTTACAACGCTTGGAACCGTATGTTTCAGTACAGTAGCAAGACACAGGTTGGCATGTATTCTTAGAAAATATGGTATAGAAAATATAATTACTGTTGTATTTTTACGAAATGCATGTTTGTAGATGCTGTCATTTCGTATTTTGCGTACAAGCAGCTGTACTAAACAGCTACCACCCTTCGTCTGCATTTTCCCACGCTGGACGATAACACGAGTTACTATAAAACTAGAATTAGCATCCGAAATTGAAATATATAGTAGATATATATGTATTTATTTTAAATGTCTAACAATATTGTGAATATATTTCTACAGTTTAATTATGTGAGCTAGGTTGTATGTCCTGAATTTATTTAATTTAAAATGTCTTTTTATAACGTCTAATCCAGATGTTATGTATTTAGCTGCCAAAACCTGCAAACTTTCATTATATTTATAACATGTTATTTAATAAGTAGATATAAGTGTACATATATTTAATTTGATATTGTTTTATTGCATATACATCGTCTCTCATAATCCTAACTTGATGGCTCACTTTTGTATTGTTGCTATGTTTTATTATCTCTGTCTGTCTGTCTGTAAAGTGAATACCATGTCAAATGTAAACTACAATGTGAATTAATTAATTATGTTAATAAAGTGTAACAAAGTGAATATACATTTGGATATTTGACTAGATAATGTTTGAAGTTCACACACAGCTAATCGACATTGATCTAGTCCGAGTATTATATCCATCGTGAGCATATCATAATAATAATAAATAATAATTGTTCAGATAAATGCGATCTGCAAAATCACTATTTATATTTTATGTATCTAAAGTATTCGCGACAAATGGTTATTGACAACATTCATATTTCGTATAGATATTTCCAATTTTACTACCGCTCATTATTATCATGCAGACGTAGTTTTATAAAACCAATTTTCATTGGCTGAAATCTACGTTATGTTAACTGAGCTATTTACGTATAGTTATGTTTGTGCTAATATTTACGATTGTTTGAGGCTTCAGTTATATTCATTTCAATACATTACACAATATTCGAATGCATTATTAACTATACACATGAATATTATGACACTAGAACACATGAAACACACGATATAGAAGCACAGAGATAACCAATCAACGGGCACCTTGCATTACATAAATATAATAACAAATCGCCATTTTTGCACAGTTCTGTCGATAAACTATTTCCAAAATGTTGTATTTAGAAGATTACTTGGAGAGTAAGTGTTACTTTTGTTATATGCTATGCGTAATTAACACACTAAGTAACCGACTGTTGATTAAATCAAGCCTTAATTTAGCTTCTATTTCATGAATGGATGAAACATACCGCGTGTTTTATTTTTTATTTCAGTGATAGAAAACCTTCCCATGGAGATGCGGGAACGGTTAACTGAAATGCGTGAGATGGATTTGGAAGTTCAAAGTAAGTTGTCTGCTGTTTTACGCATACAAATTGTAAAACCCATATGCACTACCCAGATGCGAGGTTTTGCAAAAGTTGTCTCCCCATAACAATATTTACGAGCGCTTCGTGCACTGGCTAGTTGGCCTTGTCTTGGGTAAAACGTATTTCTTGTTACATAAATTGTGGGCCTATCAATCTAAAACCAATTGAACAATTTAAGACATGATAACCATTTCAGATGCTCTGGACAGTTTAGAAGAACGTGTGAAGACATTTTTCATCAAGTGTTTGCAACCAAATGTGAAAACAGAATGGAGAGAAGAACAGTTTCAGAAAATAAAACAGGTATCGACAATCTACAGAAGATTAACACTTTGGATTATTTTGCTATTTTATGTTTGTAATTGAGATTATCTTATTATATATTACAGCTTTTAACACCTGTAGCATGTGCATTATCATTGATCTCCTTTTAACACTGTTTAACACTTGTAATTGTATTCTATTAAAGGAAACATTTAATTCAATCATTGACATCATTTTAAGTATTCTATTGTCTCAATGACTATGATTTTAACATCAGTTTTCATGCAGACAGTAATATTAAAATTGTTCTAGTACATTATCCACTTGTTATTTCTTGCAGGATTATTATAAAGCAAAAGAAGATGCTGATGAGAAAGTACAATTAGCTAACCACATATACGATTTAGTAAGTATCACTTTTCTATCCACAGGGATAATAACTACAGTAGACCTCGCATATACAATAACGTACTCATTGGGACGCATATATGCCGTAATTAGCATTAGACAGGACCGGGAGTTCAGATTCAGTCCGTTATAGGCGAGTGTCCGGTTTATCCGAGGCCGGTATATGGAAGGTCTACTGTAACTTTAAAACGTACTCGCCCGAATAATGATACAAATAACAAATGTTTACAAAAGACATGAATTCCTACTCACCCTTAGGATACCTTTAGCATTGGGAAAATGGCCCGGGCGAGTGTTAATTGCAAACCCTGATCCAGTTACTTATGTTACTATGGTTACTGTTAACATACACAGGTGAGATGAAATAAGCTTGAATGATACTGGTATGCAAAAATTATAATCGGGTAATAATCGGGTAATTAAATTGAGCTGGGACAGCATTAACCTGATTGTGTTAAAAGTAATTGTTTTATGATTTTGTTATAAATACAATAATTGTCAATGTACTATTTGTTTCAGGTTGATAGACATTTACGGAAACTCGACCAGGAATTATCAAAATTTAAAATGGAATTAGAAGCTGACAATGCTGGAATAACGGAAGTTCTAGAGAAACGTAAGCAGGAAATGACATTTATCTAATTCCAAACTCAATGCCATAAAAATACTGGCATTTGAATTTTATACTTTATTTCCCCCACATTTTCAGAGTATTCTTTCAATTGTAATTTTCTTACTGTTGTGTTTTTGAATTTATAATGTGATCAGATTATTTATCTGGTTGTTGATTTTTCTTTTAGGTTCTTTGGAACTTGACAAGCCCCAGCCTCCTGTGAATAGTCAACACAGAGCAGAAAGTGAGTAAAATTAGTCTTTGTGAATGCTGTACTCTATTTATTTTTAAAACTTGTATGGTTGGTAAATAGAACTAAACATAATTTAACTTTTAATGATTACCAGATTAAAATTTAGATTCATTTTATAGCAAGGATGATATTTTGTGCATTTAATGACAGAATTTTATTTTATTTTTTAAAGCAATAGAATGCCATTGCTATCTTTTAACACAAGTACACAGCATAGTTCCATAACATGTTGTAGTATGAGATCAACATATTTTCCATTGAAATATAATCAATTTCCTCACAGAGAGAAGACTACCTCAGACGTCTTCAGTCACTACGAACCACGTCCCCGAGAAGCGGCCGACGACGGAGGTGCTGTCCAAACTGGCGACGGAGGCGGCCAATCAAGTCATACGTCGCTCCGATTCCGCAGCCAACTCCCCGTCTATGTCCATGTTCAACTCCAGCGCAAGCTCCTCCCCCATAGCGTATAACCTAGGTGTGGTATTGTCCAGCTGGACACTTCTTTCGTGTGTAGCTGGGTGTTTTATAAGATGCCCCTACTGGGGTGCGTTCAAAGACGCAAGCAGCTTACAACCGGCTTACCAAACTAGTCACTGTCTCAAGAGTCGTATGAACCGTAGATGGGACAGGGAACCAGTTTTGCTAAGCGGCTTACTCAGCCCTTGTGTCTTTGAACGGACCCCAGGTCTTGGCCAGTGGAGTTACTCATTTGGCTCAGTCGGTATCAACATTATGATGTGGGCAATTATCGTTAATGAAGTCATGAAGCTAATTCTTTTACTACATGTTTATGTCAAAGAATTTGCTGATTGAGTAATAATTTATATATAACGAGTGATGACTGACAAACCCTATATCGTAGATTCATATTTAATACAAAGAATGATAATATACATTTCTTTTCGTTTACTTAGTCAGCCATCTCTTATTGCATTATCGTCGCAAATGGGTGAAAGATTCCTGCAGCGACGTTAAACTCCATATTCCAAGAGCTTTGACAAGGGGAATCCCCTGATTCCATAGTAAATTTTACTTCCATCTGACCCTGTCCTCTGAACCCCTGTAATTTTAATTTTTATTAATTTTTTATTTTTGTGTACCGTTGAGATGATGCTACTGTGATCACTACCATGAGTCCTTTCTGAATCCAGTACTATGTTTGTGTTTGACTTCATTGTCAGGTCATATTGGTGCAGGAAGTAACGCTGCCATAGCTGCCGCTGCTTCTCAAGCCATTGCAGCGACGCAGTCGGTAAGTACCACTCTCTCGGCTTTCTTCACCTCGCAGGTAGTCTAATCTATGCATCATCTCCCATTATTGCATCGTGGTAAAAAATGTTTTCAAATTAAATTTCATCGTGATAAAAACATTTCAATTAAATTTCATCATGATAAAAATGTTTTCAAACAATCGCAAAATGTGTATCTCTATTGCATATTGCAAAATTATATATCTAATTGTATATAGCAAAATAACAATAGAAATGAGAGGATGTCTAGAAGTCTTGTATAAAATGTACTCCAGAATGAAATCTCCATGTTTTGTGAAGTTTAAAATAAGTGCTAAGCCCTATATTATAAATGCCTCCCTTATTATTTTATTTTTCATTTTTTGTTTTTGTTTTGTTTTAGCAATTGTATGATATGATATTATCAAGATATAAATGATACAAATGTTCAAACCAAGTGTTTTCTCGATTCTATCTGTATTCTAAAATTGTAATCATAAGTGATCATAACCTTGTTCAATTGTCTGAATTCATGGCCCTCCAATAACTAAGTCAAGTATTGTACTTTACACAAAACAATAAATATTGGTCACGTTTCAGATTGAATAAACTTGCAAACTGTGAGATTCAAATGTTAAATTTTACTTGCAATTTTTAGGGGTAATTATCTAATTTGAAATGGAACTATGGCATGTATTGACAAAAGGTTTGCATTAATTATGACATGTGTTCAAGACATGGTTGTTATTTATTGAGTCTCGTTGACCCACTTAATCTCAAGGTCTCATTACAGGTCAAGGTCATAGCGATACAAGAATTGTTTGTTGTATTTGCTGTGGTAGACCGTGACTAATTTTGTTTTACAATATTGGTGTTGTCAGTTGAACAGTTACTTGTCCAAGGTTAAGGTCATTTATGTACTAATCTAGCAGGCTTATTTGTTTGTCTATTTATTGTGTTTATTTGTCTAGTTATTGTGGTCAGGGTACAAGACGTTTTTGTAAGATGTCTTGAGAGCAAATATTGCTGTTGCTGATTCTTGCCATTTATTCATTTCCTATGTTTTTATTAACCTTTCAACTATCAACTATCAGGAAGTGTCAAGGTCATCATGGTGGAAAAGGTTTATTAATAGACCACATCCATGTGCAGGTGATCGTTTTTAAGGTCAAGGTTGAGGTCGTAGGTAGTATTTATGTTATGTTAACAGTTCCCATTTGTTTGTTGTGTGCAGGATATCTCGAGACCTATTAAGACTATGAATCTCTTATCAGGGTGTCATAGTCCCACAGGGACGGTTCGGTCAGGACTTGGGGTAAGTAGGTATAAGGTCAAGGTCATCCAAGTGATCTACCACAATCTTATCCAACTAAAATTCCAAGAATAGGATGGAGACATTCAGTTTCCGATTTTCTGAAATGTCCTATTTTCTGAAATGTATGTCTGATTTTCTGAAATGTCTGATTTTCTGAAATGTCCAGTTATTGACATCATGTAGATATCAGTTATATTTATTCAGATTAGAATCCAGAGGGTTGATGGAATACGAGTTGTTTTTAAACAAGTGGGTGTTACTAAAAGCCAGTTGCATTTATGCTGAAAATTGGATTTCATCTCTCTCTATATATATAAATATATGTACATGTACTAATGATATTTTTATGATAGTATATTAATTTTCACTGTGTATATCTGAATAATTGGTAAATCGTATATATTTATTAGTCCTCGAAATTCTGGCGTGTTTTCATTGATGCGACTGGTTTGGTTATTGACAGATTTAATTGTTCTTTCAGATGGCTCAAGGAAGAAGGACGTCGAGTATGAAGGCCAGCTACGACCTGCTAGGTCGGCCCATGCCGGTGGTCGCCAAGGACGTCCCTCTGTCGTACCCAGCTCAGACTTCAGCTCCAACCACACCCGATTCCACACCCAGGTCCTCGCGCACCAAGAAGTACGTCAATACTGTATTCAGATCCGTAATGCTGGCCGCACACTAGCGATTTCCGTCGCTGACCGATCGCACAATATCTAGCCAATTTTTATATTTTGATATGTATGCGGTCGCTATTACTGCGAGTTTCCAGTATTAACTGAAGCATTACAAGGTGTGATGTCAGTAGTTTTATGGAATTCATTCCACCCTTCAAAGGCATTCTATCACATTTTACTAATTTGTATAGTAAAACATTTTTTTTCTGTTTGCATTTGAATCATTTTAGGTTTGATGTGGTCCTCAAAGATGTTGGTGGCAATTTTGTAAAAATATCTAAAAGATCATAAAATTATTAATAAAATATTGTCTCCGATGCCTTGGACAAGGACTAGGTTTGATGATCTCTTTAACCTTCTCCCTGCTGGAGTAGACACAGTTACTGGTGTTCAGTGCATCTCCGGTTGCCTCCAGCATGGAGAGAGTTAAATGGCTTGATGACTTTTAGGATATCGTTGACAAAAATTACGACAACGCACAGCTTTGGCACCTCTGAATTCTACGATTGTATTCTGGCATTTCAGGCCAACGACCAAAGCCGCAGCTCTCCAGCAGGTGGCGACACCTGTTGCACCAGCTGCCGCAGTCCCCACCCCACCCCCGGTTGTCCCCATCCCTGTGGCCCCCGTGATCATGCCCGAAGTAGTGGAGGGGTACACGAGCGAGCCTCAGGTAGACGACTGGGGCAGTGACCCCAACGAGCCTCGCTACTGTCTATGTAACCAGGTGTCCTACGGTGATATGGTCGGCTGTGATAACGATGATGTGAGTATACAGACCGCATGATAATGTTAACAAATAATTGTGACTAATAATACACAAAATCACTCAAATATTTATTTTTATAAATTCGCACACAAAAATCAAGTGAAAAAGTAAATATTTTAATAAATAACTTAATTATATTCTGATCTCGGAAGTAGTGTTCCTTTAATATTTGGACAGTCGTTACTTTAAAACTTAATTGTGTCAAAATATAGATACAAGTCGATTTCCGATCTAATTACAATGACACTAATAAAATCAAAGAAAAATAATAAAAAATTTAAAAATGTATTTAATATTTAGATTCCTAAATTCACAACTTACTTTCAACATGTGCACTCCATTTGTATTATTAATTCAAAGTATCCACGTATACTAATGCATTGATAAGAACTAACTTTTAAACGTACTTGCCTGAATAATGATACAAATAACAAATGTTTACAAAAGACATGAATTCCTACTCACCCTTTAGATACCTTTAGGATTGGGAGAAATGGCCCGGGCGAGTGTTAATTGTTAATTGCGAACCCTGCTAAAGACATATATATTTATTGTGTTTGTACTTTCTTCTGCAGTGTCCAATAGAATGGTTCCACTATGGTTGTGTCGGTCTGTCTCAGGCCCCTAAAGGCAAATGGTATTGTCCGCAATGTACAGCTGCCATGAAGAGGAGGGGAAGGAGGTGATTACCTCCCTTGACCTAGCAAATATGTTGTGAATGTGTGTGAATGATTTTCTTGATGAATACTTTGCAATAAATGGATTTCTTGCTAATTATTAGCATATTGTGTGTGTTCTTTTTATTGGAGGAATTCAAATATCAGGGTATCACTTCTCGAAGCTCATATCCACTACGAGACCATAGCACCATGAGCAAGCAGTATGCATGGATTTGGTGCATTATAAATATGCATTATTATTAATATTATTATTATTATATCATTCACTCTTGTAAACTGTGCACGATCCCCATGTATTAGAAACGGCTATGAAGAGTCCTTATGGTCTTGTAGTAGATATGAAAGCTTTGAGAGCCAAAATGTACACATATTTCCGATATTGAAACAAGTTTTGGTATTCATGTTGCAGGCATTGAGGCTTTACATAGTATGGATTATTGTGCTTGCCATCATGATCATATAATATTTTGATGAATTCTGAAAGTATTATTGCTATATGTTTCATGTTAACTCTGCTTGATTATACATAGACATTGGTCTTTAGGGCATTTCTGGTTACCTCCAGCTTGGCGAGGGCTAAATCATGGATGCTGATAGCTCTTGAAGCACCTGTAGACAAAGTTGACAAAGTTGCTTCGTTTCCGTACTGTTTCTGCTATCATCTGCTAAATGTATATGATGCAATACGGACATCACAGTTCCTGGACTACCACGTTGGACAAACATTAGCTTTCTAATGCACAGTGATTGAACATAATACAGTACAGGCTGTATATTGTTTTATTACTTTGATTTCCTTCAACAAAGAATGTAAAAAAAGAGCACATACAGTCATACTCAACAACACCTTTCATGCATAAGTATTCAAAATAAATGAGATTATCAAAAATGAGGGGCTGTATATAATAACTATATACGATTATATTGCAAGCAAGGCAACATACATGGATAACAAATAACTGTCACTAGCGTGGCTTGGTCCTTTTCCATTTATATAGATAATAAAATAATAAGCATGTAATATATACTGCATCTTTAACCACAGGCACTTGCCACTGGATAGTAGATAGAATCTATCGATGTTTTAAATAAGATTTAAAATATATACTTTTCTATTTTAAATAATATTACTTGATCTAATAGCATTATAATACAATACGTAAAATAGTAAAAATAAGAATACAAATAATATATCAAATTTTTACTACCGGTATATATTTATTTCCCCCGATTTTTATTTTCTCGGAAAATCAATGGCTGCAAAGTTTGCCTACCTTGTATAATATGGTATAGAAGACGACTATATATTATTTGTATTGTTATTTTTACTATTTTACGTATTATATTATCTTGCTATTAGATCAAGCAATATTATTTAATATAGAAAAATATATTTTTAATCTTTTTTTAAAACATTGATAGATTCGATCTACTATCCAGTGGCAAGCACCTGTGCTTTAACCCTTTCCTTGCTGGATTAGACAGACAAAACTTCAGGGCATCTATGGTTGCCTCCAGCATGGAGAGGGTAAAACAATGTTAGAGGCGCTACATAACTGTCATATCATATACTGTAGTCTAAAACCAATGATCGATTGAAATGTTGAATGGTTTGATTGCAGACTAGACAACCAGACTAGACAACGAAAGTTGACCTTGTGATTCATTGGAGACAAAGTTCCTTGATTGAACAAATTATGCAAATGCTACAAAAGCTGATGACTAAAAAGATCTATTATGAACATCTTAGGGTCGATATGGTAAATGTAAATGTCATGAAGGCAAGATCAAATGAAAACAATCGCCAATGAGAAACAAAATGTGGATAAGTACCTGGTATTCACCCAAGTCTTGACCATAGTTTCTATCCCATATGTAGAACCATTTCCCCACCTATCTTAGTGGATAGAACAATTTTCGGAATTATTTATTCGTGCAACACAGTTTAACCCTCTCCCTGCTGAAGGCGACTTAAGTTGCCCGATCACATGCAGAAATAGAACACTTTGATTTTATTCA
>JAUTBV010001354.1:0-23060 GCA_032361325.1 Lepetodrilus fucensis | reverse complement strand
TCTAACATAGCACACATTTGTTGAAAAAAATAAAATTTGATGCATCAACCGTCTGTTTACGAATACATAAACTGGGCTTGTTAACTGGCTGTTCCATCAACTGAGAGTTTCATCAGACATGATGTCATGCCACTATGATGTCACATAAAAAACTGGTCACAGTGTTTGTAGTCACGTAACTTAATTTATCGTAAATTAAAGCACACTTTTTTCCATTGTTCTTACACAGAACTATGTTAGAATATAATACGTATAACCCTGGAAATCTCAAAATAACCATCTGATTGACAGTTGTCCATAATTATTATTTTTACGGTACCGGTAATATACAAACTGATATAAGTGAAAGAACCTTGAAAGTGGCTCTAAAAATTAATTAATGAATGAATGAATAAATAAAAAATGTACGGTATATACATGGCAAATGTGCATAATTATTTTATTTATTTATTTATTACCTTTGAAGGTCCTTCTTTATGATGATCCTGCAGCAGAAATGGCTGAGGTCCGGCAATTTCGTCAAAGTTATATTTATCTCTTATCCCCGGAGAACCATTGAACTGGTCAATTGTCTCGCTCTTCTGATTTCCCATCGTCAGCGGCTTTCTCCAGCCTCCCTTACCTAGCTGAAAACACAAAATATGTTTCTAAAAACATTGTTCCTGCTCATATTGATTGACATTGATTTTACGATATTTTAAACAAGATTTCCCCATTAGACACTCCCTTGTACTTGTAGTGCTTGGAGCATGTATCATACTTGCATGCGGAGGCTAGCATGTTAAAAATACACACCTTTATTATGATTATTAATATTATTGTTGTTATTATTATTATTACTACTTGCTGAGACTTCTGGTGCCCGTTGCACGACACTCTTGACATTACAATAGTTGTAGCCTACAAGAGCGTCGTGCAACGGGCACCAGGTCACATACTGAACATTTAATTACTGATGCCAATATAGAATACAATTACATTACATTGACTGTTCAATAACAACTAACAGTACCTTTTCTGCCAAGTCTTTCACATAATCGACTTTCCAGTGCCCAGGTGCTTTCTTGTGAAGGGGATTAGAATAGACCCCTCCTGGGTACTTGTTGTCATGAGCTCGTCCATATGTAGTTTGAAATAAGCGATCAGCTGTGATTTCGTCTGGCTTGGCTAGCTCTGGTGGAATAGGCTCCCTTATCTGTGTCTGTATATAAATATAACTTTTAATGAAATGGACAAACAGAATATGGAGGGTGGGAATTACATTTATTTTGATTTTGTGACTACCTATATAGGATACTAGTAATTACTATTGTTGATTATTATGTAATTTTCAGCGAGGACTGCATGTCATGTTTTATTATAATATAATATATTTTTTTAAAGATAAATATAAGGCTGCCTAATACTAGTATAGTATAACCCCATTGTGTATGCATGATGTGGGGGTACTCATAGAAGCATAAGCAGCTAGTATGCAGCAGGATGGTATTACTAGTTTATTATATACAAAGTGCAATAAACTGTATATATACAGGCTAAATACACTTTCCAATTAAAATAAATCAATAAATAAAATAAACAATACTACTGTCATGACTTGATGAGTAGATCAAGATCAATTATAAACATTGAACTAGATCTAGACCTAGACAGTTGCATCGTCTCCACTATCGCACAACTAGCGCTCATATAAGCTGAATGTGCCATAGACGTATAGATTCTGTACTAATCTAGACCTAAATGCACTCTTGACATTCTCCTGCACTGACCACAGGCACTTGTCACAAATATTGGTTTCAGAATACTCTAGTATTCTGAAACCAATATTTGTGACAAGTGCCTGTGCACTGACTCCAATTTCCATCCAGATTTATGTTTGTTTTTATCAAGTTTGGAAAGAAACATTTCTAGACTAGGGGCATATTCTTTTCAGATTATGCATGCATATACGTCAATCTACTGGCTAAACTATGTCAAAGGATACTGGATCAAGTTAAAGATAAACGATCTATCGTTCAATATTAATTTAAATGCTTATAAAAGTGTGAAGAATCACCTGAAATTCAGAATTTGGGAAGTAGTAACCAGGACGATAATGGTGTCCGACCCCTGTGCTCGTCTCGTGCCAGTCTTGACGCTGCTCGCTATGGACTTCCTTGAAACTCATGTTTCTTTAGATGGTCCCTACACCCTCTAGATATATAAATGGCGGTAGTTGTGTTTACATTGAAAAGTCACTAGATACGATGCCGTCTCTCCACACACCTCCCTTCCTTGGCAACCATGTAAACAAATGTGCAAAGACGTGTGGGTAATATCAAGGCGCGTAACTCTTGCCTTGCGGCCCGCTAAAAACTTTAATCGTGCAGTGTTTCCTATGTACAGCTTATTTTATTTATATTTATCACTATTTAGGGTAACTTTGTATAGGTTTAACTTTAAGATATTTTGGTTTTTATTATTAGTTATAATTATAATTGTTATTTACGATTATTATTATTAGTAGTAGTATTGTTATAATACTAATTGTAGTAGATCTATGATCCTTGAACACAAAATAAATTTAATATTTTGTTATTCTAAATTTTATTCTTGTTTATATATAATATTGTTTCCAAAATAAAATTATTTCATGAGGGACATAAAGTTGATATTAAATATCCTATTTATTACCCCAGATGTGTTTTATTAATGTAGATTCAATCGAAAACGATGTTTTACTGATATCCACGAATATATATGCGGACTAATACAAGTTATCTCAAAATCCAGTTTACTACCGTCCGAAAGATTATATAACAATAACACATAGTTCCGATAAAATGTGTTGATTAGCGCGATTATAGACTTCCATGAAAACGATTTCTTATAGCAATATATATACCGGTATATGAGTGGCGAGAAAGAAGAAGACTTCCCTAAGTACCGCTATCAATTATTGTCAGTGCGGATGGTAAGGTGTTGACAAGTTAATGTAAACATTGGTCAGCTGGTCGACAGGAACAGACTACTAGAACTAACGATCAGGATTGAATTATATTAAATCCATTGGATTAACAACATATATATGCAGAAATCATCAGTGAATATGTGGTTATTGGACGATTATTACTGTGAATTGTTTTCAAACAAATTCAAAGCAGTCAACTTAAATTTCAAGAACATGCTCAAAACTTTATTGTTGCGGATTCTCGTTTTATGTATTTTCTTAAGCATGATAGTTTCAATGCATCAATAAAGCTTTTAAGTAGATCTTTTAATTTTGTCATATTTTTTGTCCAAAATAAATTTATAAAAGGAATCATTTCAGAGATAAAGCTGATGCAACTCAATAATAGATATACCATCGAGTTACCGTAAAGAAACACTTCTCTGTGTCCGAATTCCCTATCAGCAGCAGTGAAAATGCTGATTCACTGAAAATTGAGTAAGTTATTATCCTTAGTCCCAGATGTGAATCAGGTGTAGTGCTGCAGTAATAACAACAGTTTATCTTACTGCAATAAGGAAATCATTGAAGTACTTATGATTACCAACTCACACGTGTATCATTCATCATGATGAACTTGTGAAAAAGTTGATCGGCCATTCCGAAACATTCGGCGAATGTTCCATTTCAAAACTGCCTACTCATGCAAGCTTATGTAACTACACAAAACAGACTCTTACCATGACTAAAAGAGACACGGGTTATTCCTTGTCAGACATTTCAACAACGTGTCAAAGACGACTGTCGTAGCTATCGCATACGGTAATCATTTTCATTCATGCACATGATAGTCGAGTCTATATTTAACTTTGACCCCTCACAGCAAAACACAAACAACCTTGACATTCCTTACCAAAACATTGAAAATGTAATAAGAACTGTTTCCAGATAAGACATAATGTATAACTGGCTGTATTCTTGAAATTATATTTTATCCACAAATAATCAAATAAAGAATGTAATTTGAATAACATCGTGTGTACGAGATTTGCGGTCTCCATAGCAATGTAAACAAACCGCCGCCATTTTATTTGAGATTTTAACCCCACTCGCACACTGTACATATTTTAACGGATGGTACCGGGCTAAATTAGTTACAGTGTGAACTTACACAATGCCGAAGAAGTCAAAGAAGGGGAAGGGGAAGGGGAAGAAAGGGTAAATTATCCTGTCATAAAAGGAGATTTTATCTACACAGACATTTTGCAAGGTTTATCAAAAATTAGAACAAGTTAAAGTTCAACTTGTTGAATCAACAAGACTTTCAACTTTAGATTGTACACCATTGTTTACAGTCCAGACCAGTCCATAAGTAGTTTGCACTGATCCCCTAATCCTCGGTATTAAATGAATGAACTTGTATGCATTTTATATGTATTGTTTTGTGTGCTCTAGACTTGTTAAATAATCACAAACATACCACGAAATTAGGTTACTCTCTCGATTTCTATAATGTTTTTTATTTTTTTATTTGCATATCATTACAAAAAGCAATTCATTGGAAAATGTATGTAATTTCGTACTATGCCACTGTGTTATAATGAAATATTATATAATAATTTAGTGACAAAGAATACAACAAACAAAATTTTAATTAGTCAATTGAGGCCTTGCACAGAACAATTGTTTGGGTTGCAGAAAATGATTTGGGTGGCAGAAAATAATCCGATGACGTGAGCAACGGTGGAAAATCCCATTGTCTTGCCACCTACAATGCTATGTGACGTATTGAGTGACGTCACATGCAAGGTCTCAATTAGTTCGAGATTCCTCTAACGTTACCTGCTGGACATATGAGACTTTTTATATATGTATATCCAGTGTAGCATTAGAGAGCATAGCCTTATGACTTTTGATATATTCCCTCTACCTGAAGGTAGAGGAAGAAACAAACAAGAGTAGAAATGAAACGTGCACGAAATCGACTCACTCACCATATAGTAATGTTTTATTGGATGATTTATTAGTTTTAAAACACCCATTATGTTAACAGATGTACATATCCATCCATGTTATCGTCCCGATAAGTTCGTCTTTCAAATATCCGTGATTTATCACGACGCCATATGCATGACCCTATCGCAGAGAGCTAGCACAAATACGAGGTCAGGGGTCAATGAGAAGTAATTCACAGAACGGAAAATCAAAGTCAATCAAAAGTGATTTTCACCATCTTTATCCCCTGAAAACTTTAAAATTAGTCGCTCCATATGCCAGCTATGTTTGTGAATCTGACAGTTTCTGAAATACTTTTACCATATGTATTGGAATACTTATGCAGAAATATATATTGCATCAACAAGCAAGTGAACTGCTTTACTGGTAGTTTCATTTTGCATTTGATTGAACAGTGCTTCTATGTGACTGTTAATTTCTATTTCAGTGGTGCCAAATGCTTGTAATATTAAAGTTCTCTTTGAAATTAATTGCAGTTGTTGGTTTGCATGCACAGAAAGTCAATTGTATGTCCATAACTACTTAGTTTATAAATAGTAATTTATGCCAACCATACAGTCAGAATTTTTAATTATTTTCTACCGATCGACTGGTCAAAATGTCAAATTATATTTATTTTTATTTTCGACCGCCCGACCAAATTGTTTTCTATAAAAATCTGTAAACCATCTAATCAAATAACTATGGCCTAATTAAGGAAGTTATCAGCAGGAATTAGTTCCATTTTATTAAGCAATACATTTGATATTTTTACAATATTATGGAAGTCAGAATGTTAATTCATATGGAGTCTCACAAATGACATGTATGTGTACATCTTGTTCTCATTTGATTACACTTTGAAGTGTTCATTTGTTGCAGGAAGAAAGGAGGAAAGAAGACAAAGAAGACAGAGTCAGTGGTTGCCACCGCTGCGGCTAACTCTAAAGTATGGGAGACCAGGTTGGACCTGGCCGAAAAGGCAAAAGTAGAGTTCAGGTATAATTTATAATAGTCATATTCTGTTTTCGTTTTTCATCTAGCCTGGAGGTATGGTGGTCCTCATAACCCATACATCTTGGATTCAAGCCTAGCTCGACATCATGTAGCACACTTATCCAGCTGTAGAATACAGATTCAGCTGTAAAATGGGTACCCAGTAGGATGAGATTGAATTGTGAATTTTAACCTGAAATGGCTGGTTGGGTTTAATGATCCTTAGGGAGTTGAGAAGGTGAAATGAGTGGACATTGATCTATTTACGGGAATAACTAATAATGTAGTGTTTTACTTCAACAAGTATTGAGTCATGCGCTTTATAAATGTACTATTTACTTATTTATTTTATTTAGACTGGCCAGACAGTAATTATATATTTTTGTTAATGTTTAACTATCCTGGATAATGTTATTTCTGATTATGTCATCCCATTATGTATTCTGGATAAATAACATCACTCACTGCATATTGCTGTGTGGGGTACCCATGATTGCCTGCAGTGGGGAAGAGGTTAACAAAACTAATGTTGGCTGCGTTGTTGTTTCCAGGGACAACGCCAAGCAGCTGATGTTGGAAAACGATGCACTGCAGACCAGGATGGTGCAGACAGAACAGGACACCATCGACGTCATCACGTACCTCAAGAAGCAAGACCAGGACAAGGACTCACAGGTGAGCAAGACCGCCAGACCTCGAGGTCACGCAGTCCACCTCAAGGTCACGCAGTTCTGAGTTCCAACCACCAGACCACAGGAACAGGGTTTTTCCTAAGGTGGCATAAAATAAAAAAACTTGTACCCAATATATTGTTTAAACTAAAATTTAAAAAATAACTGACCTCGAGGTCATGCAGTTCTGAGTTCCAATTCCTGTTGGTTTTCATACTTGGGTAGAGTTGGTGGATTGAATTTTTGTTGATAGCTTTCAAGATTATTTACCTCATATCATGTATGCCGTAATGTTTTTGTTCACATGTATTAGGCCAGATTTCAATTGGCTGGTGGGACGAGCCACCAAAATATCCTGCTGCAGTTATTACACTCCATGGTTCAGGGTTGAGAGTTCAGGCTTGATATACAGCTGATGGGGTGCATTCAGGACACTATACATTTTGCTACTTTTTGCTACATAATGCTGCAATAGTTGTTCAGCCAACACTGGTGGTACTATGTAGTGCTACTTTTTGCTTCAGCTTTTGAGTCCATAGTGTTTGGTAGCAGGAACACCCAAAGCATGAAAGGAATGGACTGGACATGTGCGTAAATCGTACCATGTCCTGAATGCACCTCAGGAGTGCGTTCAAGATAGAATACAAGAATACAATACTTTTCCCTACATGTATTGCTCGTTGAACGGCTTCGTGTGTATCACTTTTCCTACACTGCGCACAGCCTCCATACCCGTAGTGAAAAGTATTCATACGTATTGCTACGCATGCTGGCTGAACGGCTTCTGTAGCAATACATAGCAATACATATCGATATGTATTCTAGCTTGAATGCACCCCAGGTCTATGGTTCAGGGTTGAGAAGTCAGGGTTCAGGCTGTATACAGCTGCTTCTAATGCTTGCCGTCCTGTCTACAGCTGGAGAGGATTCAGCAGCAGATGCGCGACCTGAAGAAGGACCAGCGCAAGGAAAAGGAAGCCATTGTGGAGGATTTCAGCCGGCAGGTCAACGACCTTGAGGAGCGAGTGACGGACAAGACCCGGGAGGTGGAACTGATGCAGTCCGAGCTGAAGATGGTCAAGGAATTCCGGCGGAAGCGTGGCCAGATGCAGAAAGACCTGGATGAGGTAAGATTCCAGATTGGAGGATGCAGTTCAGTCAATCTCATTAACATCAGATTCAAAACTGACACTCAGATACTTTGGACAATTAAATCTCATGTTGAACAAAAGAATGTCAAAATGTTTAAGGAGTGAAACGAGATTGGCGTAGATTTTGGTTCCATGGAAATATAGTTGTTTGTGGAATTGATGTAAATATTGATGGAAATTGATGTGATTCCATGGGAATATTTCTTTGTAGAATTTAAGAGGTAAAATTCCAGGTGATCCTATGGAAAAAGTTCTGTGGAATTGAATATTTAAATTTTCTGTTGGGGACAGTTCCATGGAAATACCTATTTCTGGAATCAATGGAGTAAAATTAGTTGATTCCATGGAAATTTTATTTTGGAATAAATTAGGTAAAATTCCAATTTGTTCCTTGGAAATATTTCTTTGTCGACTTCATAAAGTGAAAATATTTGCTAATATTTTATACATTCTTGTGGTTAACTTCTCTATGCCAGGGATAATAACTAACTTTAAAACATACTCACCCAAATAATGATACAAATAACAAATGTTTAAAAAAGACATAAATTCCTACTCTTAATTGCGAAGTTTTCTATGCATTCATTGAATTTTATGTTTTCCTCAGATCAAAGAAGCTATGCACACCGCTAACAGGGAACACAAAGCCACATTGTCCAGAATGGAACAGAAGTTCTTCGAGGAAAAGGTATTTATTTCATCCTACAGTTCATCTCTAAGTCTTCTCCTGACGCCATGGCCTCATCACGAGCTGTAGGGGCTTTCTTAGGGCAATATAAGTTGCCTCCAGTTTGGAACAGGTCATTGTCCTTGATCTTTCTTCTGAGGTCATGAGTTTGGGCCCTGAGATTATGCAACTTTTCTGAGTACGATTCCATGCTCAACTCAGAGATTTATTCATAAAATGTCATGTAAATTTTGAGCTTGAGCATGAAATCGTACTCAGAAAGTTTCGTAACCTCGGGGTGAAGTTGACAAATTTTAGTTAAATTATTTCAGACATGTTTCCATATTTTTTTACATTCAATTGTTTGAATTATCAAAAGATTATCATGAAACATTCATTGTTATCCATATTTTTCTCAAACAATTTAAAAGCGCAAATGATGTCAAAACTATGGATTTACGGAAAGAAACTCAACCTTGACCTTTTTCTGCAGATGCGGCTCCAGCAAGAAGCAAACCAGAAAATAGCAGAATTGGCGGACAAGGCTCACACGGAGGCCATCACGTGAGTTCTGCTACAATGACTGTCAGAACTAGTTGAGCATAGTCTTAAGTGTCACAGATACAGACCAACTGTGTGGTGTTTATCCTTTGTAACTAAATATAAATATAAATGTAAAAAATATAAAAATAATAGATAAATAAAGATGAAAGATTTAGAAAAAAAATATATTAATTTTAAAAATTGCCCGTGACCACTCACTACCTCTGCCAACACAGTGAGTTATTATTTTCCGTCACAGAAGGAATCTTTCCCCCATATCTGACAATGTATATTTATGCAACAGGAATATTTT
Organism: Lepetodrilus fucensis; assembly: GCA_032361325.1. NCBI lineage: Eukaryota > Metazoa > Mollusca > Gastropoda > Lepetellida > Lepetodrilidae > Lepetodrilus > Lepetodrilus fucensis. The sequence continues at coordinate 13,795 of JAUTBV010001354.1, read as the reverse complement.
ACCAATATACAACGAAAAATAAACATTTATTAATAAAAATTAAATAAAAAATAAAAAATAAATATAAAAATTGCCTGTGACCGCAACTCCATATTCACTGACTCACATCACAGCGGGAATCTTCCACCCATACATGACAATTCATTAATATTTCTGCTGCCACAGCAACCTGGACGAGACGACCAAGTCGGTGTACAAGGAGAACGTTCGTCTGACGGAGGCGCTGACCTACCACATGAAGGAGGGGGAGGTTCTGAAGGCAGAGCGGGAGAAGCTCCTGAGTCAGCTAGAGGAGCTGCATGGGGAGAAGGAGGTCAACATGATGATGGTGCAGAACAAGGTCGTCCAGGCCAAGCAGCAGAAGGAGGACATCAAGAAGGTACGTGGCTGTAGTCAGATGTGGCTGTAGTCAGATGTGGCTGTAGTCAGATGTGGCTGTAGTCTGATATTGCTGTATTCCAATGTGGCTGTAGACAGATGTGGCTGTAGTCAGATGGCATATGGTTGGATGTGGCTGCTGCAGTCAGATGGTGTGCTTGTGGCTGTGGTAAGATATGTTGTGGCTGTAGTCAAGATGGTGTGGCTGTAATATGATATGGCTGTAGTCAGATATGGTTGTAGTCAGATGTGGCTGTAGTCAGATGTTATGGTTGTAGTCAGATATGGCTGTAGTCAGATGTTATGGTTGTAGTAAGTTAGTGTGTAGTCAGATGTGGTGGCTGTGGTCAGAGGTGGCTGTATTCAGATGTGGTAGCTGTAGTCAGTTGTGGTTGTAGTAAGTTAGTGTGTAGTCAGATGTTGTGGCTGTGGTCAGAGGTGGCTGTATTCAGATGTGGTAGCTGTAGTCAGTTGTGGTTGTAGTCAGTTGTGGTTGTAGTCAGATGGTGTGGCTGTAGTCAAGATGTGGCTGTAGTCAGATGTGGCTGTTGTCAGATAAAGATGTAATCAAATATTGTGGCTGTGGACAGATGTGGCTGTAGTCAGATGGTATGGGCATAGTCAGATGTTGTGCATGGATTTTGTTGGATGTTGAAGCAGGATTCAATGTCAGATACTGTCCATTTATTTAGTCAGACATTGTATGTGGATTTAGTCAGACAGTGCATGTGCATTTAGTCGGACATTGCTTGTGCATTTAAACAGATATCGTGGATTACTTTTTGTGAGACATTCATCCCATAACACTCCATACCCTACAGATATTTTCACTTACATTCTCTTACTAATTGATATATATTTTTTTCGCCTCCCAGTTGACAGAGAAAGTTCAGACGTTGGAGGTGTCGCTGAGCTACGTGGTGCAGGAGTTTGAGACGGAGAAGAAGTCGATCGTACGGCTGTCGGACACGGAGAACAAGTCAGCCAAGGTGGAGATCGTCAAGCTGCAGCGTGTGATCGAGATCAAGACGAAGGAGATGAACAAAGTCAAGCGACTGGCGAAGAACATCCTGGATCAGCGGACAGAGCTGGAGCGATTCTTCCTGGAGTCGCTGGAAAATGTCAGGAACGAGATTGCCGCCACTCAGTGAGTAGTTACTTAATTAATTGTTTGTCCTGGAACCTTGTAGTATTGTTACCCTATGGACCTTGTAACCTTACAATTGTTGCCCTATGATACCTGAACAGCTTTCTGCTTGAAATTGTTACCCCATGGACCTCTTATATTTGTTGACCACTGAACCTTACAATTGTTGCCCTATGATACCTGAACAGCTTTCTGCTTGAAATTGTTACCCCATGGACCTCTTATATTTTGTGCCCACTGAACCTTACAATTGTTGCCCTTTGAATCTTGTATAATTGTTGATACCTGAACAGCTTTTTGCTTGAAATTGTTACCCTATGAACCTAAATAACTGTTTCCCTATTAACCGTATATTATTGTTGCCCTGTGAACCTCATATTAGTTTTCTGCTTGAAATTGTTACCCTATGAATTTGATATTATTGTTACCCTATGAACCCAAATAATTGTTACCTATTACCCTTATATTATTGTTTCAAATTCTACAATAGTAGCTATTCCAAAGTGGTTTCATCTTGCAACTCATTTCCAACCATGCTAGCCCTTAGTAGCATGCATGTGTGTCTGCTTTCTGACTAAATATTTTCTTTAAATGATTTGCTAGCATGGAGAAGGTAAGACAAGTCACATGTTAAATATTGTTGAAAATCACAAAAGTATGGAATCACATGAAGCATGAATAATTATCAGTCACAATATCTCACTGCAAATATAGAATATTGTCTATGATTGTCTTCACTTTCAGTGTATAGTCACACAAGCTTGTAATGTAATAAATTATTGTACCTGTATATAATATTTAATACCAGTGATTGAAGTAGTTCTGGCCAATTATCTTTGATACCATTTTCTCTCCATATTTCTTCTGTTCGCCTAATTGGTTTCATTGCATACTTGTCTGGTGTTAGTTTTCTGTTTGACATTAAGATTACAGTTGTGTAACCCTACTGCATTATACATCACAAATCAACAGATATAATTCAAAGAAATTGTTAGGTGACCATAATATTGTGAAAAGGCCTTGATTAGATGTATAAAGAATCATGATATTCAACTACTATAGTTTGGCATGAAATGCATGACACCCCTATTTCGTAGATTATCCTTCATGGAATGAAAAACAAACCAAAAAAAATCTTATTTCATTTGACCTAACCAAAATAACCAAAATAAAAATAATGCAACAGTAATAAAAAATCTGTTCACCAAATATTTTGAATAAGTATTATTTTATGCAGATGGGCGATGTTCGAAAGAAGGCACAGGCACATAGGCTGAATTTGCACGTGCGGGTGTGTGAAGAAGACCATCAGCACGTGCAAATCAAGCCTTTTTACCTGTTCCTTCTGTCGAACGTCGTCCCTCTGCATAAAATAATAAAGTTAAAATATTTGGTGATCAGATTTTGTATTACTGGTGCAATATATATTTTTATTTTTATTTTGGTTTAATAGGTCAAAAAAGATAAGAAAATTAAGTTTTTTTTGTTTTTCATTCCATGAAGTATTTACCTAGATAATCTATGAAATAGGGGTGGGGTGTCAATGGCATTTCATGCCAAACTATAGTAGTACCGATACTCTTTATTGATCGTCATCTTATCTTTGGTCTTATTGGTTCTGATTTCAGTTATTTCCAATTGTACTGTTTCATAGTGCACATCACAAAACTGTTGTATACTTTCAGCTAGTATTATGTTCTTTACATTCAAGTGATAAGCACTTTGGTAATGTTGCATATTTTTACACAAAAAGACACATTTTGGGCACAATCTTTCTTTTTTCTAGCATGCAAAACTAATGTAAAGTATATATATTATTCTTAATCTTTGTAAGATACTTTTGAGTTTTTGATACTATATAATACTAGTATTGGAGAAAAGAAAAATTATTATAGTTTTATGCCATATTGAACACTTTTGAAGAATGTATAATAGTATTTTAATAGAAACTCAGATTATTGAATATTCATAAGAGTATTCTTGTTTACTTTCCAGACCAATAAGTTGTACGAGAATCGCCTGATGTATCTTTCAGATCACAGTATCGCCATGACGCCCACAACGCCTATCAACATAGAATGCTGGCAGCACATGCGGGCAAGGGAGACTACCCTAAGATACGAACGTTCAACAAATCAGGATCCAGCACTAATAGCGTCTTTAAGGACTTGGAAGCTGCAGATAGATTGTAAGCAAGCTTTGTTAGTTAATTATTATTAATTAAGTAATTAAGTAATAGTGTGTTTTGGAGTGTCTTTTGAAATATCTTTTGATAATACACTGATCGAGAAGAGAAAATATTTCTTCTGTGTAAAATTTAGAGAAAATGAGAAGTGGGCTGAGATAAAGAGATATAAATGAGAGAAACAAAATTATATGAGAAGTAAATACCAATTTCATGTAATATGGGGGGAAATATGAGATAAATACGTTGAGAAAGGAGATAATCTGAATAATGTCTAGCTAGTTTTCACACAAATATTATTATTTATCATGCTGCTTACAAAGGAAAGAAGAAATCAAGTAAGTATATTAATGTTGTGTTTCAGAGAACCATGTAGAATGTATATGAAACATGTCGGATGATCACAAAACATGCGAAAATAATTATTTCCATGTTTTTATATGAGTAAGATTGGTAGATATTATTCCATTTTAGCAACAATATCTTTAGTAACATAGCAATATGATTATGGTGGAAGTACAATACAGACGTCAAGATAATTTTTATTATTATTATTATTATCATCTCTATACATTTTTTTAATTATTATTATTATTCTTAGTTACCCGGTATACAGTATAATTATCTATCCATTTAAGTATTAGTATTAATTTCCTGGTATACCATATTAGTATTAGTTTCCCATATACTGTATTAATATTATCTCTATCAGGTATGACGAGAGCGGGAAAGTGGACATCAAAGATCTCACATGGGAACAGAAGGAGAAAGTGCTGAGATATCTGTTCGCCAAGATGAACGGCACCACGATGCCACCTAAACCCATGAATCTGCCACCCGTACACCGAGGAAGTCAGCTCAGCATCACGCAAGTGGAAGGGTAAGTCCTGCAGATGGTCTACATACTGTAAAAGACTTTAATTACGCGGACTCCAATTACATGCAAGTGACATTATTGACAAGTACGCAAGAATCAAAACAAAATAATTAAAATATATTCTATGTGCTTTTCACTCGCGTATAGAATGGTCACCGGCAAGTACAAACACAAGCAGTTGCAAAGGCAAATTAATATAGGATTACGCCAAGTAATTAGCAATGAATAGAGCAAGTGGCCTTACCTACCTCGAGTAGGCTTCCTATTGTCAGCTAATTATCAATGTTGACAGATTAGGTGAGAAGAAACCATTCGGAATCATCGACAGGAAATACGACAGGAAATACGTTCTGATGCTAAAAACATAACACTTGATAAATAAACAGTGAAATAGCACAGAATTAGATTGCCTAGTTTACCGATTGCCTAGTTTACAGTGCGTATCATACTTATGTTCACTTCATCACGCCAAAAACACCGGGCCTCTGTTCAGAAGGGCGAGTTTACGCGAGTACATGCGTGAAATCGCCTTAGCATCCTTCATCATTCATATGTGACGACACGCGATAACTCGCATAAACTCGCCCTTCTGAACAAGCCACGGGTTTGATAAACCCACGTGACTAAAACTGCTGCTTCAATCAATGAGTAAAGCTTAGGCTTAGGGCTTCAATTTGATTCCGCACAAGTTACCTTTGCGCGTAGAGCGCGTAATATAAGTCCGCGCATAATATGTCTTTTACAGTATGCAGATGAAATATGCAGATGGTGCGGATGTCCAGCAAGGGTTATAACTCTTGTAACCACTGGGTGGTGTTGACCATGCTTCAGACCATGTATATATAGAGGATCTAACATGAGTGGTCATTTAATACTGAATTTATTAAACGAATTGGTAAAACTGATATTGTGCGACGCTTTGTCGAGCACAATATCAGTTTTAGCGACAATAAATAAGAAGAATATTAAAATTCAAGAGATTTTAGAATAAAGTTGAGCATCAGTCATATGTACAGCACCAGTTGCAGTTCCTAGCTGGATATCATGCAGGCACATTATGAATTCATTTACAAATTTAAAAGAAAAGAAAATTTAAATTTAAACTTGATTAATGATAGTCTTGCAGCTACACATTGTCCTCGTTGCACATTCTATTATTATTCCCACATTTGTGGGTTTCAGCGCGGGCCAGGGTGAAGAAGAGGACCAGACATTCCTGACACAAGCCCAAATGGACATCCCCGAGACGATCAACCCACACTCGCTCGTCCCCGACATCACCGCCCACGGCACTCTCGTCCAATCAGAAGCCTCCTAACTCGTCCCACGATCATGCGTTATGGAGCGTGTTCATTTAAAATTTCATCACAAAATTTTTGTCAATTGAAAGGAAAACATCTGGTATTGTGGAGATGTTTTGAAGAAAGTTCTTTATCTGTTAACATCTGGAATTGTGGAGATGTTTTGAAGATTTTTTTTATATCTGGCATGTCAATAAGAATTGGTTACCGCTGAATGGTATGCTTTATTTATATAAGGAAATATATGCCTAAATAGACATGCGACAGGTGTCACAAAATGTACCATATTTGTATTTTAAAACCTAAAAAGAAGTACTTTTCTAAAATGGCTTTGTTCATAGAATGTTTCGATATGTACATGTTACATGAATGAACCTTTTATCAATTTACACTGTAGATTTTTTATATTATTGTATAAATTGATATTTGTGAAGATTTTAATGTCAGCCCTTTTTATATTGTCAATTTATTTACCCCAATTAACAGCATTACATCACACCTGTGCCCCTACGAATATAATGCATATTGATTTACTTTCATTTGCAAAATGTCTTGGAAATTGGTGTGGCTATGGCTTTAGGACTTACTTATTAACCCTGTCCCTGCTGAAGGCGACTTAAGTTGCCCGATTAAAGCGATACATATTTTAATGTTTAACATTTTCTTTTAACATATTGATTCATAACATTTAGCTCATTATCGCCAAGTGGCTGGGTTATTACTTTACATCACAGCGGAAACCTTCCAACTGTACGTGACTATTTAGCCACGTTTTGGAAGTTCTTCCAATGGGATCACACCCATTTCTAGGACATTTTCGTCCCAACCTTGTATTTCCAGGACATTTTCTTATGACATATTCCCTATGACTAATGACAATGTGTGATGTCTCAGCATAAAATATTGCCTGATTTAGAATCTCCAGAAATAGTTGTTTACTATTAATGTATTTTAACCTACTACCTGCTGGATGTAATTAATATTTACCCTTACCATTCCTCGGCAGAAAATGGGTTAATGAAAAAATAATCATTGTCCCTTTAAATATTTTAACCTTCTCCTTGCTGAATTGTTCCATTATGCATGTGTTTTGGGCATATATATATGCCCACAGCAGTGAGGAGGTTAAAGGGACTGGATGGCAAATGTGTCAATTTCAGTATAAATTGATTCATTTCTCAATGAAATTCTTCTACCAATTTGAGACAATTTCAGTATAAATATACAATTTCAATGGATAAATAAATAAATATGACAGACAGAAATTGCTCAATTAAATTCTTCCACCAATTGAGACAATTTCAGTATAAAAACACAATTTCAATGGATAAATAAATATGACAGACAGAAATTCATTCTTCCCAGCAAAACCCAAAGTTAACCCCACTTCCTTTGAATTTATGCACCAAACCCAATCCAGTATTGCTGAAAATAATTCTATCTCGATATCCCAGTATTAAAAGCTCACCCCATTGTACTTTTATCCTTGTATGGTATGACTTGGTATCCACTCACAACCAAATATTTTAAAACCAAAACCCTTCCATCTGTGATATCCTATCCTTGTGTTCTTCCTGTTGTGGTGGTTTCAGTTTTTCTAATTTTTCCGAAATGTCTATTTGCATCTAAGATAGGTTTGTATACATAGGGATGAGGATTTTCAGCAATTTTCGTAACAATTTGGGTGGCATATGACAAATATTCAAGCATATATTCTGGCCCCCAAGTTGTGTTTCTGCTGAAAATTAGTGTACATGTCCCTGTGCAAGCAAACCTTCTTATTTGCATATTGTATTCATGCCCAAAGACATTTAATTTATTTGGCCTGATGTCAGTTAACAAATGTAATATTTTATAAGCTTTTACTAATTGTTGTACCATGCATATTTATATCATGTACGACTAATGTAAAAGTAAGATATCTAGACCAGATATTGCAAAACATTTTGAGTAAAATGTCATTCTCATATTTGAATTTTATAGGGATTTGGAATAAGTTGACAGTTGATAATGCAATTTAAAAAAAGGTTTCCTCATTTTGGGCACGATATATTATATGAATATCAAGAATAATGTATGAAACTTCAATCAATAGCGAGAATGGTATATAACATTCAATCAGTAAGAAGGATATATGAAATTCCATCAAATATCAAGAATAATAATTGAAACTCCACAAATATAAATTTGTTATGTTTTTTTGTTATTATGATATGTTGTAAATACTCTGTACATACATTGTAACATGAGTAGATAATGCATTAATTTATATTTTAGTGTGAGGAGGATAAACCCTAGTGTAATAAAATGTGAAAGTGAACGGAAATTATGTGTTTTGTTCAGCCCTACACTGAATACATGAATGTGGTTGCTGATAATTATCGATCTTATCCTGAGCTGTCAATCTCTAGTTAGTGACAGCACCCATCAGCCAATCACAATACAGATGTTCTAAAGTTATGTGAATAGCTTTGAAGATTCTTTCACTCATATCACAGCTCGGATCCATTATTGACTTGGAGCCGACCAGTCCCAAGATTACGAAACCTTTTTGAGTAAGATAGTGTTGTAGTCTTTAGGCCAGTTCTTGCTTTACCTCTTTTATGCTGAGCGCCAAGCATGGGAACAACAACTACCATAGTGTAATGCTGACACAAACCACTACACCATTGAGGCAGTGAGTAGTCGATACTGGACATTTCCGACATGGTTATTCAACAGAACAAATTTACTATGAGATTCTGTATTTATTCATGAAAATATGAATGATTTAACAGAATGCATAAAATATATATTATATATATACACTGTATTTAGGACTTTCATAATAAAATTATGTTAGGACTTTTATACCCTGTAATAAAAAAAATATATTTACAACACTGTTCTGTTACATGGTGTATTTGTGGAAAATCCATAACACAGATAATTAAAATGTTGCAATATTTACCAATATAAAGCATTGCACATACACATACTGTCACAAATCACCCACACTATGAATAAGTATAATTAAAGTGACTCAAACACCAAATTCATATTGAATAAGCCTAAATCAACTGTGATTGATTTCCTTCCAAATGATCTGTTATCGATAAATAAGCTCATTTTCCAGGCAGTCAGTTTGTTTATTTACATCAACTGCAGAATGTGAAATGCTAGGTTAAACATGTGATGTCACCTTCAGTAATTTCTGTGACTGTCAACCATTTGACCGAGGACCAATTATATTTTTCTAACCATGTGCCTAACATCGAGGGGAATCTAAAGGAAGCTCATGAATATATAATAATACATGCAAATGAGAAACATAGGCTCCAGATGCATTTTCAAAATTGATTGTTTATCATCGACAGGTAAAAGGATTTGTTTCGATGGATTTGGCTAGCATTTCATGCCGGAAAGTGCAGATTGTTGCAAATATAGCTTTATATATTACATATGACCAACATTAAAAATGAGCATACCGGTATGTAAAATCACACCACATTGGCCACCTCTGTTTGAGTCACTTTAATAATAATAACGTTAATTTTTACATACATGAACATCCTGAAAAGTAACTTGTTAAATTACTCTAATATGTATAGAATCTGAGATGTTTTCAAGATTCTTTCACTAACATCACGGCTTGTCAGTTTAGGGCAGAAGGAAACCTGCAACATCTGTAGCGTTGAATGTTGCAGTAAACATGTGAGATCCAAATGAATTGGTTTGGCAATTAAACACCAATACCAACAAATATACATTTGTCAGTTAAGTAGTTAGCTAGGTCGTTTCAATTGTGGCTTTAAAAAAAAAGATTCAAACGTTTTTGTTTTTGTTCGTAATCCGTGAATGTTAATTTACAACAGAATAATAGCTACATGCTTAGTTTACTATTTGGGGACAATATAGTTCAAATATTTATGTAATATAAATAGAAAAGAACTGTGAAAATAGCTAACATCACTTCAATTCAAGTCCTAATAAAACATTTACAGTCAATCTTCAATCTGATTGGTTCACATGACTTGTTCGTACTTCAATAAATAAAAATGTCTTACTCCACTCCCACAAAAAATATACTTTTGAAATGTTGACAAACTTACTAAAATAATAAGTGCCAAAATACCATAGTAACTGTAGCTAACACAATTTATCAAACACAATGCCTCATTCAAACTCTTTTAACGCTACAATTGTTTGAATGGGAATCTAGAATGGCAAACCCGTAACATATTGCACATACACAGCATTCCCAACCAACATTAAAAGAAAATACACGAAAATATAATTATGCTACATACATGTACCATATATATACACGTACATGTACAACAACAAAATAAAACTTCAAAATATCATGAAAATAATATATACATAAAATATTTTACATTGTGGAAAAGGTAAAAACATACTGTCACTACCGATACACTAGAAAATTGGGTATCATGTCAATGCTATCACACATAGGTACTAGGTATGTATCTGATACCGGTAAGTCAATAAAAAGTTGTAATTTGAATACTAGTATTGCATCTGACACGATCACTTCATCATATTTTTTACATAATGTTTATATTAATAACAAAAAATCCTTGTACTAATCCGGAAATATTGTCATAATTCCTGGGTGCATACAAATAATATTTTCAAGGGCTTTTCAAGACATTACCCGGTACATACATTTCCAAGGGTTTTCCAAGATGTTTTACAAGCTTAGGCCTTTTGTTTGGTTTTATTGCTTTATTAATGAAATATTTCACCCATATGCAATAAAAGACCTTTTCATGTTAGCCGTTGAAATTCGCGAGTTTTATGAGGTTCGTATAAACGTTGAAATACATTTACGTAGCATTTGTCCATTTCCGACTTAGAGTTTTATGAGTTTGACGAAGAGGAAGGACAACCCTGAACCCACAGCGAGGCCGAGAACCAGCATGAGTGACATCAGCACACCGGCGCCCTCTGCCTGATGTAGTGGCACACGTCTGAAACACGCAAGACACGCTTAGCTTACCTCCATGTCACAGTTTCAGATTTCTCGCACCAACTCAGAACTCATTCGAATGTAAAACTCTGAGTGTACAGGGGGTTGTATTCTCAAAATGTTCTTACAAACTTCTTAGCCTATAAGAACAGTTTGTAGCCATACTATACTACTCAAAATATGCTAAGGATCATACCATTTTTGTATGAACAAATTATTCAATGACTCCATATTGAAATATATTATTTACACTAAATGGGCAACCCCACTAGGGCCCCAATCACACACAAGATACTGACAGTTGTTGCTCCTGGTAATTGAACTGTTTGGGACATTTTCATGACCTGCAGTAACATTTTGCAACCTCCATTTTTGGAGATTTTATTCTTTGATGGCAGAATGTGTGTTACCTATTGTTCAAATTTGGTATACACCAATGAAATTCATGAAATACACCTATCGTCGAATACATGCGATTTTTAGTTTTGATACCCATGCCGAAAAATATAATACCACCCTTAATAGTGATCCCTAGCAAATTTTGAGTAGTATATAAGAATCGTTAAGATTGCCGTATGATTCTAAGAATGTTTCGAAAATAGATCACCCTGGCCCTGTATTTACGAAACTAGGTAGGTTTATGTACTCAACGCACATGCTATGCTAAAAAACGTGACGTTTTATGAACAAAATTCTGAGTTGAGTATGAAATCATACTTAACTCCGAAAATCATACTCAGAAAAGTTTCGTAATCTCGGGGCCTGGTCTTTTTCTTGAGATGGTTTTCATTTACCATAACAATGTGGAATTAATTTTTTCTTAGAAATGCAAATTGATGACTTAAATCATGGCTCTCTATTTGCGAGACAGTTTAACCTTCTCCTTGCTGAATTGTTCCATTTTGCATGTGGCTTGGGCATATATATATATATATATATATGCCCACAGCAGTGAGGAGGTTAAATGTTCCCAAAGCCATATAATGGCCAGAAAATACTTGCTTGAAGCATTTGTGGAACCCAAAGAGGGACCTATAAGTTACTTACTGAGGGGCGTACATCATGTTGAGCGTGCTGAAGTATCCATTGGTGATGCCCAGCAGGATGATGAAGGCAATGGGGTAGGCGTCGCTGGAGAACCACACCGGCAGTGTCCGCGGCACCACATTACACTGCAGCATCAGCGGTATGAACAACACGCGTAGCACGCAGCACAACAACAGGATGTTCTCGTGACGATAACTTGGCTGAAAGATAGAAGTCATGGAATCCTTGCCCAAAGATCTCTTATCCACTAAGAGACCATAACGCTCTCTTTAGCTGACAGCTATAGTTTAGCATGAAATGCATTGACACCCCTATTTCATAGATTATCACAGTAAATTACTTCATGGAATGAAAAACAAAAAAAGCCTTCATTTTCTTATTTTATTTACCAAAATTGAAAAATTAAAAATATTGCACCAGTAATACAAAATTTGTTTATATAACGATCACCAAATATTTTGACTAAGTATTATTTTATGCAGAGGGGCGACGTTCGAAAGAAGGAAATGGCAAAAAGGTTCAATTTGCACATGCTGATGAAAATGTATTTGCCTGTTCCTTCTTTCAAACCCTCTGCATAAAATAATACTTAGTCAAAATATTTGGTGATTATTATATAAACAAATTTTTTATTCCTGGTGCCATATTTTTGATTTTTTAAATTTTGGTTAGGTCAAATGAAATAAGAAAATGGAGTTGTTGTTTTTTTCATTCCATGAAGTATTTACCAAGATAATCTATGAAATAGGGGTGTCATTGTTTTCATGCCAAACTATAATAAAACACTGAAAAGATATTGTAGAGAGTTGCTTGTAGTGGGAAGAGAGCCTATGACAACCAGGGGTGCATTCAAAGACTTACCTGTTTTATCCAGCCAGAGATTGGCCGACCGACCCAATCTCCGAGATTGAAAAAAAGGAAGCACACAACCGGAGTGAAATATTTTGCTGAAAAATAATTACAGTAAATTAAAGGCATACATATTTCATGGTCAAACATATTTAATTTTTACCTGAAAAATTTTACATTTGATTTGTCTACTACACAAGTACGGTATATTAGGAAACATGCAACATTTTATGGATGTCTCTCTGGTTTTCAATATTTTCATATCTTTTATCGCAAGTGGCGGAGCTAATGTTATCATTTTCTCGATTTACCTGGCCAGGGGTCATTCTTGTCATAATGCTGAGCTTGTATAGAAGAACAGATAGCAGGAAAGAGAGACAGCGTCACAGAGAAGACTAAACACACACCCAGACCTTGCTTCCATATCTGAAACACAAACACCAAGGTGGTCAGGAAACAATCAGCACTAGAAACCAGCAGACTATTTGTATACTCTCCAGGGAGTTGAGAATGAACACTGATTTTTGTTTGGATTTTTAAAAAAAATATATATATATATTTTAGAAAGACTTTGGGATCCACAAACATCCAACTTAGTGGCTATCTGAACATGTCTCCTGTTTTCACAAAAAAATATTACAAGAATCACTGATCCACTGTGGGTAATATAAAGTGCTTTGACTTGAGCTTGTCTTGGGTGGGGGAGATCAGATGCATCATAAATACCCATAATCAAAGTAATATTGTGCTGAATGTATACAAAAATCACTAAATCAAAGCAAATTAATTTTAACCTTCTCCCTGCTGAATAAAATCAAAGTGTTCAATTTCTGAATGTGATCGGGCAACTTAAGTTGCCTTCAGCAGGGAGAGGGTTAAGGATGTGTAAAGTTGTATTATCCAATAAGATTACTGTAATCACTGTAAATGTTGCCCTACAGCAATCCTCCCAGCAGAAAGAAGGTTAAAGGCATAATATCACAGATGTTTATGGTTGTTTTGGACTAGTTCTTAGCTACAACTGCAAAATACATTCACT